>JAHDVE020005903.1:0-134395 GCA_022606495.2 Halesus radiatus | reverse complement strand
AGCTAGTACATACAGGGTCTGTCGCAAAATTATCGAGAATTTTTTTTTCAGACAATTTATTGCCAATAAACGTACAAACACTTAATATTATTCAAAATGATTTTTCGCCTCTGAACTTATTACTTAGAACGGTACTTCCACTACGTTATTCCTGTATTTGTTCGATTGAAACTACTGTGATGTGTTTTGCACCTGTTTATTATAACTAACTTTATGTGTAAAATCCCATATATGGCGTATATTATACAATAAATAAATAAAATACGCCCCTTGGGCGTCAATACACTTTTTGTAGCTTTTCCTCCAGTCTTGGAAGGCACCCTGGAAGGCAGAAGACGAACCCCCTTAAGGCACTGCGTCGAAGCGGTTTTCACCCCATCCAACGTCTCCAAATGGCGTCCCTTTAGGCTTCGCTTGATGCGGGGGAATAAAAAGAAGTCGGGACTGTACGGCGGTTGCGGCAGTGTCGCCACGTCTTGCTTAGCGAGGAACTCCTGGACGACGAGAGCCGAGTGCGAGGGGGCATTGTCGTGCAAAATCCAGGTGTTGGCGATCTCCTTTCGCACAACCGTTTCTTTGTCATGTTGCACTTCTCCGCTATTAAGCGGACACTGAGACGGCGATCAGACTGTAACACTTCCCTCATTTTTGTGACGTCATCAGTTTTGGAAGTTGACGGTCGTCCAACGCGCACATCGTTTTCAATTGATTCCCGGCCGTTTTGGAATTGTTTGTGCCACTCGTAAACTCTTGCCTGTGACCTGTCTTCATCTCCGAAGGCTTCCCGAATCATGGCCAGGGTCTCGATACCGGTTTTTTCAGCCGAACGCAGAATTTGATGGCTGCCCGCTGGTCCAGCAAATGTTGCATCTTGATTTCCGACGCAAAGACAAAACGCACTTTGCGCGGATCACTGTGCTAGCTCTACCGTTACTTGGAGGGGATTGAGCAGTGACGCGTTTGGTAGCTGCGACTTTCCCCTACCATCTTCACCACTTGGCGCATCCCGCTACCCCTTCTAGCGCAGTCAGGAATTTTTTTCTCGATACTTTTGCGACAGACCCTGTATATACAAATATTTATTAATAGCAAAAAGCTACCATAATGGGGAATAGAAGAAAGCGCTGAAGAAAATTTCAAATTGGGCGGTGAGACAAATAAGGTTGGTAACCCCTGGGCTAACCCATCATTGCGGTGTGAAGAATGTTATAATCCCGCCGAAGCGTTATGCGGGATGGTGTTGCGAATGCAAGTTAATTAATTTAATTATTACATTTTGCCTGAGGCATTTTAATGTGCCAGCAGAAAAGAAAGCGAAGCTTTCAATTATTTAAGCCACATGGAAGAGTAATCGTACGAACTGTAAACGAGTTTTCTTGAATGGAAAATTGTTGGAAGTTGAGCATGTAAAATGGATAATATCGTAGATTTCAGTTGCTAGTTTGTCTTTATTTTTATGTACGATTTTAGACGGCATTCACCAATCAACATTGAGCAGAAGATTGAGATATGATTGCATTTAAAAATTTCAAAGACCTGGCTTGAGTTAACAAGTCTCGACTTTCTGGACAGTGGAGAATGGTACCAATAATGATTAGATTGTTGAATGAGGAAAAGCAATTCATTGTTTCTGAGTTTACGTCAAGGAATGGGATGAGTAGCTACAAAGGAAATGATTCAATAATACAATTAATTATTTTGGAAATGCTATTGTTTTCATTACTTTTCAGCGATAATTCGTAATATTTTTACATGATTTCGATTTCTGAAAGCTTGTTCTACTATCAGTCGAGAAGACACGACATTATGTCACAGATCGCGTTTGTGGCACTATTGCGAAAGCAAGCGGGTCAGTTCGGGTGTTCGGATCCGGCGCATGGCCTGCTCGGGCACTCAATCTAGCGGGGAGGCGGGTGGGGCTATTTCCAACTTGTTTTTGCCAAAAGCGATTCTCTCCGCGGGCTTACGTGCCGGATGGCACGGAGCGCGGGCGCTAGCGCCGGGCGCGTCCAGGAAAAATCGCATAAAAAAAGAAAAACGCCTGCGGTTGGACACCTGGTTAGATGACTTATAGGTCACGGTGACTGCACTCGTCCGATTGTCGCTAGCACGAGGTGCATTTTATTTTATAATAAACTGAATCTCTGTCTCGTCATTTTTATGGGCCATTTTTTTTTTTATAAATGGTTGGAATAGCAAGTTTTTATTGCGTTCTTGTTCAACGAATTTTTTTATACTATTTTCCTCGGTCTTAATACTATTTTGATTATTATATAAAGGTGGCATTTTCATTGTCGTACTTTTAAGTCACTAAAAGTACGACAAAAAAACTATCCCTGACACCCAATCTAATCTAACGTAACCTGATTAATATTTTTTCGTATTTTCTTGTTAAAGATTAATTAATAAATAAATTAAAAATTACTTTGTAATCACCATTTTATTAATATATACATATCAACATGTTTCTATCGTATTGAATTTTTTTTTCTTTCTATTTTATCATTTTCAATGTATTCATATTTTTATTTTTATATAGCGAAACTTCACTGGTTAATGCAACATAGTAATTAATAACTTAATTTGTAAAAATGTATTTTATATAACTGTATGTTATCACAAATAAAAAATGAATAATAATAATTATTATTATTCCATACGCAATTCTGATCAAGTTTACGACAGGCAACCGCTCCCAATAAAAGTTTATCGTGCTTTTCTCGAACGTATTTTGCAACCCACTCGGACCTGTGTTTTTTTTAAATTATTTTATTTATCACCGCTGTACCATTACTTTATTGACTAACAATATTTTACTCCTTCTTTCAGGTAAGACAAGAAACAACTATTGCACGCTAGTCCCGGCTAAAGAATGCGAGACTGATATAACTTAATGTAAGTATATATCTGATATATAAATTTCAAGTATGTACTCATATATATGTTTGTTTCATTATTACGCAATATCTCGGCGCTTGAATGGGTTACGGGGTCGAATAAAATACAGTGAAACGAAGTTTTCTAACGGTAACAAAGTGGTATACTTCAACGTGACCTCTGAGGTCACCGGAAGGAGCAAAGGATTAAATTTATCTTTAAAAATTGAAAAAAAAAGTGATTTTAGACTGATATAACTTAATGTAAGTATATATCTGATATATAAATTTCGAGTATGTACTCGTATATATGTTTGTTTCATTATTTCACAATATCTCTGCGCTTGAATGGGTTACGGGGTCGAATAAAATACAGTGAAACGAAGTTTTCTAACGGTAACAAAGTGGTATACTTCAACGTGACCCCTGAGGTCACCGGAAGGAGCAAAGGATTAAATTTATCTTTAAAAATTGAAAAAAAAAGTGATTTTCGCTGATTTCGAACACCCCCGTTACGATCCAGTTCCAAACAATATGTTCACAGTTTCATTTTATCTAAAAATATATATATATTGGACAAATTATGAATACTTGGATCAAATCTAGTTAGCTAGTCTCCTATAATGGTAGCAATCTTCCCAACAAGCCCTCCATTGATATACTTGGTGTAATCCTAACTGACCACCAGCTCGGGTATGGGGGCTCCATCGAAGCCAGAGTAAAGTTAGCCTCTCAAAACCTGGGCGTACTGTACAGAGCCCGCAGATACTTTAACCTCCCTCCTACAACATGGGTTTCTTCAAGACCCAGGTTCAATCCTTCCTATCCTCTAAAAGACCCTCCTCACAGCATCCCCAAAGATGATATAGGACTTGAGGGAAATTATCTTCCTGAGGGCCTCCTGTGTTGGTTTATTGTAAAAAAGGCTTATAAGAATATTGAATGAATGATGTGGTCATAGGGGTGGGGCAGCTGTAGGGGTAGGAGCAGGAGTAGTTATAACGATACTAATTGTAAACAATTATATTATTTCCACCTTAAATTTACACTTAATTTACACCTAATTTACTAGAATTAAAATCCTTACTCCAAGCAATAGCTCACAGGAAATTAAAATAATTAAAGTTATTGTTTTGTCTACCCGCCTATATTTAGATAACACCTTTATGAATTATTAATAGTAGTTTAAGAAATAGAAAATCATCATATTTATTTACTAATATTGTTATTTATTATTATTTTATTAGAGAAATCTTACATTGATATATTATTATCCAACTGGATCTCTTCTAACTAAACACTTTCTTTTCTTATTTTTTATGTTCAACAACATCAATAACGTCGTATTTTTCAATCTTAGCACTCTAGCTCACTCAAAAGTCACGATCGTCTCATACATTCTCTTCTATTATACCGACTCCTGACATTCCCGGCTCAAGTATTTGATTCACTTGATCGTGCCATGTTTTCCTTGGGCGTTCCCGGCTTCTTCCATTCACATTCGTGATCTCACCGGCTTGTACGATTCAATGAGCCGGTGGACTGGCAAAACCTCTTCACATTTGCTACAGTAGATGAGGCGGCGCAATATTTCTACACTTGTATTTACGATGTATTTGATTCATGTTTTCCCAAAAAAAATGCAGGCGGTGGTGGTCGCAAATATCCGAAGTGGTTTTCGAGAGAAGTCATTTCGAATATAGAGATCAAGCATGCCCTTCACAAGCGTTGGAAGGCAGGAGGACTTCAGAGTGAATACGATCTGTTTAGTTTTTACCGGGCATTGGTTAGGCGCGAGGTTCGAGTGGCCTATCGAGCTTACGTGTCTGAAATCGAAGGTAACATCATGCACGATCCCAAGATGTTCTGGCATTACATAAAAACCCTTCGGAAGGATGGTGGTCTTGAAAATACCATGATGAAAGGTGATCAGGAATTTCATGGCTCGGGTGTGGCAAACGCGTTTGCTGATCATTTTGAATCTGTCTACAGTAAAGACCCTCCACTTCTAGATATTAATAATGCGGCCGCATTTAATACCAGAGGAGCCTCTAACGTTGACTTATGTATATTTACGGAATCTGATGTTATGAATGCCATAAGACACATGAAGAACTCGCACTCTATCGGCCCCGACTTCGTTCCCGTATTCTTTATTAAAGGGTGCGCTGAATTCCTTAAAGCACCTTTATCTTTTATATTTAATCTAGCTATAGTACCTCCACTTTTCCAGAATTATGGAAAATTTCAAAAATATGTCCTATTTTTAAAAATGGTTCCAAAAAGTCAATCGAGAATTATAGACCTGTTGCCATATTTTCAGCTCCTGCTAAACTATTTGAAAAACTAATCCATAAATTCATTGTACCTCAAATAGACGCATATATTATCCCCGAACAGCATGGTTTCAGAAAAGGAAGATCTACGGAAACCAATCTGATGGTTTTCACTGACTATGTTGCTAGGTCCCTAGATAGTGGATTCCAAGTAGACTGTTCGTATAATGATTTCTCCAAAGCCTTTGATACCGTGAATCACGATATCTTACTAACAAAACTTGCCCAAATGGGTTTCTCCCTACGTATGCTTAAGTTTTTTAGAAGTTATCTCAAAAACCGGAAGCAATTTGTTACACACGGAATTTTTCAATCCGCCGATTTTCTTGTTTTTTCTGGGGTCCTCCAAGGGTCGATCCTAGGGCCTCTTCTCTTCTCTATTTTCATTAATGACATTGCTAAAGTCATCCGTTTTTCTCGCTTTCTCCTTTTCGCTGACGATCTCAAATTATTTCTACTAATTAGAAATATTTTAGATTGCCTACGTCTTCAAGCTGACATTGATAACATCTCTGAATGGAGCCTACGAAATCAGCTTCATTTCAATATCTCAAAATGCGTAGTCCTGTCTTTCACCAGAGCATTTAGTCTCACCTACCACAGATATACTATGCTCAGTCATAATCTCAAACGTGTTTCTACTATAAAGGATCTTGGAATCGTGTATGAAAGTAAACTTACGTTTCGTGTTCATATCGAAGGGGTATGTCAATCTGCATTAAAAATTTTAGGATTTGTCCTTCGGACCGTGAGGGTTTTTGGGATACCTGTACTCTTAGAATATTAATCTTCTCTTTAGTCCGTAGTAGGCTGGAGAATGGGTCGGCTATTTGGAATCCTCACGAGACTGGGTGCTCCCTCATGTTAGAGAGGGTTCAGAAAAAGTTTTTGAGATTTCTTTACATGAGGGAGTACGGACTCTATCCGTGGCTTTATCCAACTAACTTTCTTCTGGGCATGCTTGGATTTCACTCCCTGCAGCTCAGAAGAGAGGGGTATGCCGCTACCCACTTTTTTAGACTGCTGCGAGGCTCCATAGAGAATTCAGCTATTTTGGAACGCATAAGTCTTTATGTTCCTGATGACTATCTAAGACAGCGTCGTCATAGATTATTCTATCTTCCTACCTGTAGAACCAACCTGCCAATGGTTCTCCCGGTGGGGAGGAGTATATTGCTCCTGAACAAAATCTCACAGGATATCGACATATTTTGCGTCAGTGAGGAAAGATTCAAAAGGAAATTCTATTGATTCTTGAAAGAATCTCTTCTCATTGACGCGATCTTCACCACTGCCTGAATTTATTTAAATATTTCTTAATTTATTTTTTATTTTTAGTATGTTTCTTTTTCCTTGTACATTGTTTTATAAATATTAAATAGGTACCTGTAATTTCCCTTACGTATTAAATATAACATGTTTGTAATTGTATTAGAAATTAAATAAAACATTATTATTATTATTATTATTCTTCGCGTCATATACTCTTCTTAGACTCCTTTCTTCGTTCATTCGCTCCACATGCCCAAACCATATTGCATATTTAAGTAAACAAATATAATTACAAGGTGTCCTGGGGTAAAGTTCACTAACTTTAGAGGTGATTCTAATATGTACGCATTGCAAAACATTAATCAGTTGACAAAATATTCGAAAGTTACAGCTGCGACTAAATGCGGGTAAACAAGTGATCATATTTAATTTAATTGGTACTACAGATGTGTGTTTGTTTGTATCTCTGCGACGTAAGACTTGTTATTGCAGATTCGCACCTCGATAATACGCGGGTTTTTGCTGCGTTGTTGACATTACACACCTCCGCGCTAATAAAACGGAACCCCTTTGAACACGTGTAAAAAAGGACACAGTATGTTCATCGTGGTAAGAATTGAATTGAAGAATCTTTTGCGTATGGGGGGAAATTAGCATGTCTGGTATTTGCCTCTACACGGCTATTAACATAGGACTCTAGGACATTAATACTGTAAGATTGAACCCCTTTAATGGACCCGATAACACATAAATACATTAACGAATTCAATCTCAATGAGCAGTGGCGGTTTTCTCTAAAGTGCGTTTGTGCAGTGAACTTAAAAAAAAGACAAATTATTATTTTAATTTGAACACACTTATCGGCGCGCTATCCTAATTCCATGCTAAAAAATCCACCCGTCCATAATACTTCCCGAGAGTCCGAAATAAATCCCACACGTGCGTTATGAATTTAGCGACTATGGAACATTGTGTTCTAAGAAATACTTCATACAAAATATACTTCTGTTGCTTCAGCGGTAAACCGTGGAAACCTGCAAACCTAAAGAATTTGTTAGTTCTCTGGGTGGCGTGCTATTTTGCTAAAATCAATTGATTTTTTAATGATTATTGTGCTTTATGTTGTTATTGAAAATAGTTAATTACAAAAGATGTTACCTTTTTATGTAAAAGAAAACAGTTTCGTGCGTAAATTGTGGTTTTCGTATTTAAAACCCCTTTTTAGAACCAACGACATTATGTTAATCTGTAACAGACGATTTGATCAATCGCCAAATTGTATCTTGTTTCTAGGTCGCTATTTTCTGGTACAGTGATACGATGAAATTATTTTTAATCTATAGTAAATGGAAAAGACAAACATGGGATTAGGATAGGATGAAGGATTTTTTTCCCTTTTTTAATCTTTGAGATCTCCCAATGAGATAGGCCACGAACCACCACTGTCAATGGATAATAACATCATCATTATACCCCTACCTAATACACCTATAACACCTGTTGATGAATGCATGATGTAAGCAATCCTTGTTTGTACGATGTTTGTTGATGAGAAGTTTGAAACTAGATCACGAGGCTGTCAGTGCATCGCACTACGCAGTGCTTTCTTTCACGTAGATAGATATACGTCATGATATTCCAACAATTGCCCCGGATTTAAATCGTTTATTTCCATGAAAATGTGAGAAACAGTCTGCTGGCTTAAAATGCTTATACAAAAATTATTTACAACGAACTCGAAACCACTCATTGTCTAAGAAGTATTCACATCAAAGTTCCCAATAGTCGATATTTAAGGATTCATAAAACATTTTATCTCGAGTTGTTTAATAACAATATTGCCTATTTCAATCCCATGTCTCGTATGTGTGGATTGTTAATTATATAGAGTGTGACGATATAGACAACTTTATTAACAACCTCTCGTATTTAAAAAGCTAATTAGCCATTTTCTGTCACGTCATGGAAAATAGTACCGTTATTAGAAATACTTTAACATGCTTTGTTTTTTTCTTCTCTTTCTATATCTTATCTTGTATTATTTTTTATATTTATTATTACTTATGGTATTATCAGAAATGTTATAATATGCTTTATTTTAATTATTTTTTTCTTCTCTTTCTATATCTTATCTTGTTATATTTTTTATATTTATTATTACCTATGGTGTTATCAGAAATGTTATAATATGCTTTATTTTAATTATTTTTTTCCTTCTTTCTATATCTTATCTTGTATTATTTTTTATATTTATTATTACTTATGGTGTTATCAGAAATGTTATAATATGCTTTATTTTAATTATTTTTTTCTTCTCTTTCTATATCTTATCTTGTATTATTTTTTATATTTATTATTACCTATGGTGTTATCAGAAATGTTATAATATGCTTTATTTTAATTATTTTTTTCTTCTCTTTCTATATCTTATCTTGTATTATTTTTTATGTTTATTATTACTTATGGTGTTATCAGAAATGTTATAATATGCTTTATTTTAATTATTTTTTTCTTCTCTTTCTGTATCTTGTAGTATGCCTTATGTTATATTTTTTTAATTCTTTTTATTATTTAGCATCTGTGTTTACTAAACCAAAAACTATACATCATATGAACATTTTTAACTATACTTATGCACTTCCCAATGCTAATTTTATAAATATGATTATGTTGATACTCTGTAAATGTTACAAAACATTAAATAAATAATTGTTATGATGCCACAAAATAACTACAAATCTATTGAAGAGGTTACAAACTTCATCGAAAATGTAAGTGCAAGTTTTTGCATGCCTACGTCGACATGCTCTCGATCGCGTTGTGCAAAATGCCCCTCATCCTTACCCGACCTTAGTGCTCGAGCGTATGTGGGGATCGGCCAAAATGGGAGCAATAAAAAAGAAAACGATCGCAGTCTATTTTATTTTTACAGTAACTCCACACAAGAGGCCGAGGGAAATAATTTCCCTCAAGGCTTGATCTTTGTGGATGCTGTGAGGAGTATCTTTTAGAGGATAGAAAGGAGTGAACCTGGGTGTTGTAGGAGGGAGGAAACACAGAGGCTGGCAGATCATTCCTCAGCCGATTTGTTGAGCATAAGAACCAGTCGTAGAAGCGACCTGTTCTCATGTGACAAATGTCAATCGTGTGCAAATGTTGGGCGCTCGTTTGGCGTGTTTCCCGACCGTACACCGATGCCGAAGGGATTAATATCGCTAGTTCCTCAGAGCATTTTCCATTGAAATACGGTAAAACAAGGACAGCATTCCCACCTGTCTGTGCTCCAAAGATTGCAATCCGTTTGTTAAGATAGGCGAATCTATAAAACGGACCACCCTTTTCTGCACATGCTTTTTTCAGATATTTTTGTGCTCGCGACCAGAGGTGGCTGCCAAATTCTACTTAGGGTAGGTTGAATTTAGAAGGGCACCCATTGCTATAACCTGCCTAAAATTTTATCTAAGGCGCATTTATATTTATGTTCGCCAAAATTTACCAGAGACGTGATATTAATTTGTGAAAGTGACGTTATTTTTGAAGGGAATACGGAATAAACATTGGCGTTTTTTTAACACAAAATAAACATACTCGTAGCTATCGACTTTTAAACATAACTGGAATCGAATTGTTTCGATTACGTCCATCACTTTGCAGGCTCAATATTTGATTAAGTATTTTCAAATTATTTTGATATGTTCTATTTACATAACCCCCTGTCTGGATGTCTAGACAATAAATGATCATCTTTAATAAAACGCTAACAGCTTCCGGCGCCAATAACAACCTACCGTAATCCACATTGTACACTTCGCAATGAGGAAGTCGAGATATCCAGCTCACCAGCCGACTGGGAGTCGGGAGCTGGGTCTTGTGACATGATCGCATCGTCATTCAGGTCACCCACCCACACGACCACGCGGAAAACAACCAACCACACGGACAAACAACTGCACAGACTGCTAACCACACCAAACTTGTGAAGCATTCACCCACACTCGCAGTAATAATACAAATTTCCTCGTGTCCTTTGATATTATGATGTCAAAGATGCAATCGAAGATTTTGTTTGAAAAGCTGTTCTGTGACTAGATCTAATATATAAATGAATTTATGTTTGGGGTAGTGTATCGGACGTGGTCTTGGGGAAATCGAAGACGATGACGTCTCATCGACTGTGGTCTTCGTTTTCTATTTTCCCCACACTGTATATCTCGCGAGCCTACATTTTCCTTTTATATTGGTAGCTCTTTGATTGAATATTCAGTTCTCATAACACTCCATACAAGAGTTTTTTTCCGGTGTATAGGGCCGTTAATGCTGATTGGTATTTAGCGAATTGAAATTACAATTTTTGCAAATATGTTTTTTTTTTCATTTTACAGGTAGTAGTATCTTTGATTGAATCTTAGAATTATTAACATTCCATAGATGCTTTAACTCGCTTCAAAACTAATTGCAACGGATGCACATTTGGGCGAGTGCGTACGTGCTTTATCCAATGTTCTCTTCGCCACGGTTCAAATTACTCAACGTTTTTATCTTCCTTAAAGTCGCCCGGAGCGACCACAAGTGCAACGTAAACATAACAGAAGTCATTCCCATGCTAATCTGTGAAGTTTCTATTTATCTGTTTGAGTTTATCGCAGTGCAATTTTTCAACCATCTTACCTGAGGCGCAGATTTCTTCGTCTCCTAGCCCCGTGTTTATTTTTCTAATAGCATACTATTTAATAAGGATTCGGAGTGTTTGAAGTGACTTTAGCAACGTGCTACTTAATTTGCATATAATTTAATTAAGTGGGAAGTAATGATATTTACAATGGACTTGGAATTATTTCCTGGCTTTCTCAATATGTAGGAAAACACTTTTAAAACATAAAGTATAAAATCTTAATAAAAATCAGGTAATCTGAGAAATGAGGCGAATGTGTGCTAAAACCATGTATGATCGTGTGAAAAATATTGAGATTCGTAAAGAATGCAAAGCTGATGTAAGCGCTATGAGTAATTATTAATTGTTTTTGTGTTTAATTTGGAAAACTCCATTTAATTTTTTTAAATATGTAAATCAAACTTAATTATGTTATTATTAAGTTCTGCAAGTATTTTTAGTGTTTATTGTTGTGACCGCTCTTTCGGCGTTTAAGGCCATTTTCGAACTGTGGTTAATCCACATTGTGACGATATATTTATATGATTTTATTTACTCCCACCCCATTCTAATTTGGACGGGTTTTAAAAAATAATAATGATTCATTATCGGTAAAACCGATTTCGTAATTAAAATTCTGTATTCTGTGAGGTTTTCACATTTATCAGTTAAATATTATCCGTTAAATATTATCACTTAAATATTATCCGTTAAATATTATCCGTTAAATACGATGAAACAGAGTATTAGTCGTCACGAGGCGTTACTTTCGCTGTCAAATCAATTATGGCACCCAAACGACAAACATGAATTCACTTCATAACTTTATTCCGGTTACAGATCAGCTAGTTTAAAATAAAACACATCGCCTTGTTTTTTGTTTCATTCCATACTTTTGTTCGTCATTTAAAACTGATGGCATTAAAGTGTGAAAAGGTCATTGCATTGCACCCATGGAAGTGGCACATGATTGCACTCAAGTATAAAATACTATAAATAAATCGCCACTTGTGTGGATCAACCGCTAATTTAGAGGACTGTTTACTTCGTGAGCTCATGTTCAACTTCTTCACGTAATTAACGTGGTGGAGCGGTCGTTTTTGGCATACAAATTAATCCTCACGACAAAAGGTAGAAATTATCGTCGGAAAACATTTAAAAAAGATATCGTTTTTTTATTGTGGATCTTTTTTTCATTCGATAAAAACGCTAAGTTGATCATTCTTGCTCTTTTATATGCAGTTTTTGGAGCATATTTATTTACAGGTTTTTCTTCAATCGGGTTCTCATAAAACTCATTAGTAAGGAGTAGGGTTGAGAGTGGGTCGGTGGTTTGGAGCCCACAAGTATTCCCTCATGTTGGAGACAGTTCAGAAGAGAATTTTGAGATTTCTCTACCTGAGATATAATAATAGTATCTACCACCCAAAAATATAGCGGAGGCTCCATAAAAGATGCTTACTCCTTCGGCCTGATGACGTCAATGGCAATTTAGGCCACTATAAAATCGGTCACCAAAACACACGTGTCCAAGTCATCAATATTAAATTAAATAAAATTTGTTTTTAACAAGATTTAACGACGGATTTATTATAGTTATGATGATGGCTCGTTTTTTTATGACCGATGTTTTCGTTCAGTACATATTTAAATTCCATTTATTTCGATTCCACATGTCGATTTTAGAATCGACAAGTGTGATATTGTTTAATTCAGTGGTAGACAACCTTTTTAGCCGGAGGGCCGATTTATCCTTTTTCAATATGTTCGCGCTCCGCAACGGGTAGGGTACCTACACATATACCAGACAAACCGATTTTTTTTCATTTGCCCGCATGCAGGACCAACCTTAGGATAAATTCTCCAATTCCCCGTATTTGTGCGCAATATAACGCACAATTCCACAATATCGACATTATTCACAATACCCTTTCAAAATTTCGAATTGAAGTAATACGTACGACCATAAAATGATGCACGAGTATAAAATGTATCTAGAGCATCTCCTGTCCCGATCCTATCTTCCTCTTCCTCTCCCCCCTTCTTATTTTGTTTTTTTTTCTAATAAAACATCTGTACTTAACCACTGGTAGCACAAGAAACTTTGTTGGCTTACCTTTCGTTAAACTTCCTTTGTATGTAAATCTGTATTAAAAGCCGTTTGTTTCTTACTAATAAATAAATAAATATAATAATGTAAATAGGCACCTTCCCAAAATATCGTATTTCATACTAACTTAGTGCTCAATCTCTCTGCCAATCAATGGTCGAGTAACCTTTTTGTATTTTGTAAAACGGAAACCATTTTTTTGAAATCAATCATAAATCGTTTTAAAAAAGCTTCGCAGGAATTTTTCCCTATCTCCAAGTTCAAACTATTAAATACTGTCAATTTTTATCTATCCAAAATTTATAAAAAAGCTGGTAATTTTGGGCAGCTGATTGAAAATATTGAAGACAGGTAAGTTTTTCACAATACCCTTTCGTATTTTCTAAAAAGAACGGAAACTGTTAAAATTTTGATAATCGCACCTGGAAATCCGAAAAATTGCTTTAAAAAGAATATATATCAAAACTCACTTCCGTTACTTCTGTTTTCAGAAACAACATTTGATCACGTACCTCTATAAAATGGAGACTTAGAAAAAAATTACCTAGAAAAAAATTCTAAGGCCAAGGTCGAACCAACAAATTAATACCGTTGATTTTTATTTCTTTTGTTTACAATTTAGACAGTAGAAGAGAAGGTTGATACCTGAAATGGGTTGTCACCACAGTTCCAGTTACCGGTGAAGATTTATAATATTTTTCATTCTTGATACCAAAAGGAACCGGTTCCAAAAAAAACTCTTTCCTCGGAGAAATAATGACGACGGTTCCAGATACAGAAAAGGAACTGGTTGCAAGTAACCGCAACAAAAATATTGACCATCTCTAACAAATGAGCCGCATGAACTTTGACTCTGTGATGCTGTTCTTGTTCTACCGGTATTTTAATGGAGGATGCTCTGAGGAACTAGCGTCATTGATCCCTTCGGCACCGGTTCTCTGACAGACCCTCCACACTGCATCCCCAAAGATGATATAGACCTTGAGGGAATTTATTTCCCTTAGGGCCTCCTGTCTGGAGTTACTCTATAAAAAATTAAAAGGCTTATTTGCTGGCTCGCGGGCCGCGGATTGTGAATCACTGAAATAGTTACATCGATGGGTTTTTATTTACTTAGTTCATTAGAATAAACCTAAGTTGTAAGTTAGATATGGTGTGAATAAATTATCAAATTGTCGAGTAATGAATAAATCATATATTTTTATACTGTCAGGGAAAGTTGAGTGATTCAGGTTAAAGGTCAATATAGATTGAAAAAGGTTAAAGCGGCGCTTGTGATTAAAAGCGTTTTAGCAGATAAGTTATATTATTTATTAAATAATATTCGTTAAATGGAAAAGTTGCAACAGAGCGAGAAAGCTGTATCTATCATCTAAGAAAATGCACTATGTTTGACGAAATACCCTATTTTTTATATATTTTTTTTATTATCAACTAGTTGAAGTGTAACCGGCCTTGCTCGGGATTTTTTTTTTTAATAAAGTTATGAAGTTGTGAATTCTCGCTTTTCGTTTGTGTGCCATAATTGATTTGTCAGCGAAAGTAATGTCTTGTGACGACTATTACTATCTCTAAACAATGAATAATTCATTTGAAAATTATTGTATATTTCATTAATTAATAAAGTAAGGAAAATTATATACTCATCGCTTCTAAGTATGTTCACATTATTAAAACAATACAACACATTTAAATAAATCAATTAAGAAAACATTGTCAGTTAAATACGAGTAAAAACACATTATAAATGTGAAAACCTCACAGAATTCAGAATTTTAATTGCTTTCTAACTAAATCGGTTTTACCGATAATAAATCATTACCCATCCATCCAAATTTTAAAGGAGTGCGGGTAAATTAAATCATATAAATAAGTCGTCGCAATGTGGATTAACCACAGTTTGAAAATGGCCTTAATGGCCGAAATAGCTGTCACAATAATAACAACTAAAAATACTTGCAGAACTTAATGATAACATTATTAAATTTGATTTACATTAAATTTAAAAAAAAAAATAAATGGAGTTCTACGAATTAAACACGAAAACAATTAACCAATTCATATTGTAACTATTGTTACTATGGTGATTAAATGGCAATTATTTGCCTTAAATTAGTATATAAATTGAGAAATAATAAAGCATTTTTCTGTGATTTCATTAATAAGAAAAAGTTTGGTGTCACTTATTGAAATCTTCGAATGAAAAGACGACCAAATAAGTGTATTACGATATAACTCAGATAATGGAATGGAAGAGTCGGGGTGACACCATGACACCTGACGAATTCGATCAGCTATGGTTGGCGAATGAAAAAAAACTGTTTTGCTGTTTTGTTTTATTGTGACACGTCTCTTGCCTCCCACTCTACGGTCAGCGATGGACAACCTTTTAAATTAAGTGCCTATCTTAATATTATTATTATTGTCAGCCGTCACGACATTTCTCCGTAAGAGTTGGTTATAAACATCTTGTTTTTATGGATATTTGAATCATTATTTCTGTACATATTGGGGGGAAACATAACTAAATAGCCTTGTTCAAATGCTGTCTAATGAATATATTTAATTTTTATTAAACCGACCTGTTTCGCTTAACGCGAGCATATCATCGGGGCACAAAATTAAACGGTTTAAAGAAACTGATTGTTTTATTTCATTAATACGGTGACTGCTTTCTGTCAAAATATGTATTTATTTATTTAGACATACACAGTACATTTTATTACAAGTTGGTTGGTATATTGCAATTTACGTTGTTAAAGTACTTATTACGTATGTCCGTGTAATATCTTGTTAATTTTGTCTGGAGTGAGTATGCTTCTTAACTAATGAATGTGTGCGCGACTAATAATAATAATACAAAGTGTGTGTAGAGATGATGCGGAGAAGTGTAGAGAAGTTATGAAATCAAAAATTGTAATCGACTATGAATATTTTTTTTTATTATGTACCTAATTTGAAGCAACCACAATTTGGTTTTAGACAAAAAGCAACTCACGCCACGTTCAGTAGGGGGGGATGGGTCACTGCACAACTATATATAGTCTATATACTCGTAGGTATAGGTATAGGTATATTGTAATCTTAGCACATTTTTTGCTTTTTCACATTCGTACTAAAAGCAGAGCCAATTTCTGCAATTTCCATTTATTTACAGGCTGCAAAGGACAAGCATAAATATTACCCATTATTATATAATTAGCTGAAGTAGCCGACGTTGCCCGGGACTATGAAGTGTTACCCTTACCCATAATCAGTAATTTTCCTCTTATTTTGAACGTCAGGTGCGCGTTTTTCTTCATCTTTTTATGTTTCAATTTTCTTTTGGTGGGCACAGCTTTTAAGCCTTTGTGGACTGCACGCCACTTGTTGATAGATATATAGAATATGGAAGATAGAAGAAGTTGTCTTTGGAGTCAAGAATACATTTTCTCTATATGTATAAATGAATGTTTGTCTGTCTGTCCCCGATTTTATCGAAAATTACTCGACCGATTTCACTGAAAATAGCAGTTTGTTCTTGTTAGTGCCGGAAAGGTTTACAGAGTAGTTTGAATGAAATCCAATATGTAAAACTAT
The DNA here is from genome assembly GCA_022606495.2 of Halesus radiatus. NCBI lineage: Eukaryota > Metazoa > Arthropoda > Insecta > Trichoptera > Limnephilidae > Halesus > Halesus radiatus. The sequence goes on along the minus strand of JAHDVE020005903.1, from coordinate 117,571 downwards.
TGGTAAAATGTTGAAAACATTGAACCCCCCCGTGTTGTATTGCGGTCAGTCCATAGATATACCACTCTAGTTAGCAACAGATTACATAATCGTTTGTTTGGGTAGAATATTTTCAAAATGGAAAGCGCAAGTAGGTACTTACTTAAGAACTTTATTATTTAAATATGTTTTGAAAAAATAAAGTTTGGAATGAAATAAAATTTTCAAATGAATTATTCTTTATTTTTATGTTTAGAGATAGCAATAATGGTTACAATGCATTACTTTCACTGACAAATCAATTATGGCACCCAAACGGCAAGCAAGAATTCACAACTTTATTAAAAAAAAATGATCTCGAGGATGGCTGAGTATCAGCTAGTTTTAAATAAATATCATAGTAACAGACCTAATACTTTCACCATAAAAAGCACGTTGGTTTTCTAGAAACATCCCAGTATGTTCCCCCCCCCCCCTCCCATGCCCACCCTTCCTCACCCAAGGTTTTTTGGGTCGACCGCGATTTTAGTTATAAATTTTAGTCGCGGGTTGGGTATCACTGCCATATACTATCTGAAAACATTAAGAGGAACGGTTGCGCGGCCTGTTTCGTACAAAACTTAATTTTGGATTTGAGGCCAAAATGCTCACCTAAATCGTATGATTTTTTAAATTTTAAAAATCATAAAGTATAGTAAATATCTAGTACGGATTAGAAGTAATTTATTTATTTTTGTTTCACACTGTGAAATTGATTTTTCGCGATTTTAGAGGCATCTTTAACAATTATTTGGGGACTAACGGCAATTAAAAAAAAATTACCCCATTTGCTTTGAAAATATTAAATATTTTTTTTTACAAAATATTAAAATAAGCATTATCGTGGACTTTAAATTAAATTAAAAACGACTAATTTTAGTTGAAACACAAATTTGCCATACATAATTTAAAACATCGACCCGAAAATAGGTTTTTTTTTTAAATGTTTTGTTTTTATATTTTTAAGTAATAATAAATTATTTTCTAACTTCCCTCTAAAATTATGATTTTTTTTCATGGCTTATGCTTCAGTATTTAAAAAAAAAAATTTCTCATCCGTGCTAGATATTTACTAAACCTTTAATTAAAAATATATATAATTCAGTTTGGATTGGTATTTTGGCCTCAAATCCAAAATTAAGTTATGTATAGAACAGGCAGCGCAGCCGTTCCTCTTAAATTATTGACGGGTCTTGTACCTTGTTGTTAGATCTGGTACTAAATATATTTTATACTCCTTTCTCTTTGGTTAAGACGGTTTTTTTTGGTTGATTTACGACGATTCCGGCAGTACGTTATTTTTGCGACAGGGCTGGTTCCTTACGTTATTTTTTGCGACGACGGTTTATAGTCATTTTCTCATTTCTGTAGGTACCTAAAAACTTATTTGTGAATTTTATGCATGACTGTTATACTTTATACCTATTTATGAAACTACAAAATTTTAAGTGGTATCGACGTAATCTTTCGAACCATATGTAATCTACCTATATTGAAAGAGGTAAACTTATAAGTTCCCAACAAGTATAATTGTGGGGGATCCCGTGCACTATTTTATGCTCCGAAAGCGAGAATTTTTGTTTACAAGAAAGAACACACCAATCAGCAGAGTGACTCAGAGTTCTACCCGAACTCAATTGCAAACTTAAACAGTGATCCATATAAATAAAAAGTCAGATGTAAATCCGAGACACTGTTTAAGTTTGCAATTGAGTTCGGGTAGAACTTTGTAATAGCTGCCAATAATATGAGATTAAAAAAAATGGACGATAATATTCACAAATCTTGAATTTGAGATATGATATCGATGAAGATGACACAAATTGAACTTGTCCCATTAGCTAAGTCGGTTGAGCGTTGCCCCGGATAGCCAGAGGACCTGGGTTCGAGTCCCAGATGCGACTGAAATATTTTTAGTTTCTGTCCTTTTATCCGGTTTCATCTTTCATTTAGGTTATGTTAATATTATCTTCTTCAATGACTTATATTATTATTATTTTTAAAAACAATAATTATTAGCCTGAAACACTCATCCATATTGAAAAAAACCTTTCCGAGCAAAGATAAATGTCGCCGACGGGACTCGAACCCGCACCCTTCTGATTGCCGGTCAGATGCTCTACCATTGAGCTACGTCGGCTTATCGCAAACCCGCCAAGTTAATCAATATATACTAGTGTTTCATTCAATAATTACTGTTTTTATTATATTTTCACCTGTAAACAACCAACTTTATTAGTATGAGAAGGCTTGTAACGGCTAAATCCCTCAAATAGATGGCGTCGAGACAAATTATGTCTACATTTTATTGGTGAAAATTGCTTTGACTTGTCAAATATTTATTAATTGATAAACTAAAGTTCTTAAAAACTTAAGACAAGATTTTTGTGCATATCGCAAATGGTAACAATTATTATTTTTAAAAACAATAATTATTAGCCTGAAACACTTATCCATATTGAAAAAAACCTTTCCGAGCAAAGATAAATGTCGCCGACGGGACTCGAACCCGCACCCTTCTGATTGCCGGTCAGATGCTCTACCATTGAGCTACGTCGGCTTATCGCAAACCCGCCAAGTTAATCAATATATACTAGTGTTTCATTCAATAATTACGATATGCACAAAAATCTTGTCTTAAGTTTTTAAGAACTTTAGTTTATCAATTAATACTTATATTATTATTCAATATTTTGCGAATATCTTTAGACCCATGTCAAAACATAGTTATAAAACTGCCCCCGCGACTTTAATATATTTCTTTATCATTTTTCGTTTATTATAATGTATTTTAATCTCTGTAATATATTAGTGTATAACTGTTTCATGGAGACTATGTACCGTATACTCGATCGTCTGTAGTCGCTTTAACCCATAAGCTGCGGACCTTATTTGTCTCATCGCCCACTTTTAGGCTATATTTTTCATCAGCGCTCTCTATATACGAACATATATATATTTCTGCGCTCTACTCTATACCCCGACAGGATCTTTTCATCACCCCTGTTCTCCATTATCTTGGTTTTTTTTCTTAAAAAATATTCATATGCTTATTTTCCGTATATATTATATTATATGTAGTACATTTTTATTAACCTGGCTACAACAGGTCCCGAGAAACCTGGTTAGGTGCTATAACACCGTAAAGAAAAATAAAAAAACCGTTTCCATCTATAAATAAATAGATATAAGAAAAATTTATTAAAAATATTTTTATTGCCCTCGCCCTCGCCCCCCATTTCAGTCCTGCACCGCCCCTCATGAGGACACCACCATCTCCTTGGATTTCTCCAACGCCATATCGCCCACGTTGGAAATTTCTACTTTAACCCAACCGATAGAGCGTATGTGGAATCGACCAAACTGGGATAAGAAGAAGAAAGCTGTTGGGGTTAGGTTAGATTAAGAAGGGCATGCACAGTACAATCATTAGCATGTCGATACAGCCACTCCAAAACTTGCAGTTTATTTTCGATTGTATTTTTCCTCTGTTTAACAGTCATGTACCCAAAGAATTTTTTTTTCAAATAGAGAGTTGTCGATTGACAGTAATACCAGACAAAATCGTTAATTTTTATGAATAATATTTTACATTTTATAATTAACAGGCCTTGCGAAAATTCCTTCGCACTTTTTACTATCTCAAGTATTAATTATGTCATCAGGTCGCCGATAAACCATTCATATTTTAATATAAATATTAAAGTTATGCCGGATATATTTGCAAGTCAACGTTTTATTATTTTATTGGCAGTTTGTCCAAAAAGTAGAAATGGTTTTCCGTATTTGGAAACATAGTTTTTGACACGTACGCCATTGTAAATTCGATTAAAATTTTATTATTAATGTATCGGGTGACGTCACGCGGTCGTTATTAAAAACTGGTGAATATATGATATTTGGTTTACATTAATTTTTTTAATAAAATAAATGGAGTTCTACGAATTAAACACAAAAACAATTAATGCCTTATACTTCATAATTTAAAACAAAAATATATAAAAATACTTCTCATCCGTGCTAGATATTTACTTAACATTTAATTAAAAAAATATATCAATTAGTTTGGATGGGTATTTTGGCCACAAATCCAAAATGAATTTATGTATGAAACAGGCAGCGCATCCGTTCCTTTCAAAGCATTTTCTTTTATTTTTTCCTGAGCTTAAATGTGGAGATGTTTCTATTTTATTTTACTAATGCGGACATTGCCGACACGTAATATGTTTTTGCTTAGCAAAATCAAATAATGATAATTATAATTAATAATTTATGTGTGTATGGACGAAATGCTTCGCAATCTCTCCTTCCGGTCGTGTCCCATTCGTCGTACATAGAAGGTCACGCGTCATTCTCAATGGAACAGTCAGCGGTTCGGTACCTACTCGAGTACCCAAATACTAACTGGTACGTCAGTAGTACCTAGTACCACCTACTCGAAGTCAAATATTATATTATGCTAATGTTATGATTCCGAATCATCGGTGCAGCGCAGAATAAAGTATAGCTCGACACTCTTAACTCCGCAGGTGACAAAAAGAGGAACTAAATAAGCAAAGCATTTGTTATTCGGGTATCAAAATATTTTCATTTGAGTTTTATCAAGGTTTTAAAATTTGTATTTGTATTAACTACACAAAATACTGTCTACGTAGGAGGCCCTGATGAATCTTTGGGGATGCCGTGTGTAGGATTTTTATGATAGATGAGAGATTGTATAAGTAAGTAGCAATAATAATTGAAATACCTATGAAAAGTGATGCCTTCTTTGACTTTCAAAAATCTGCAATAACTCCCGATAATTCCAATATTTATATATTTTCGCCCAAATTGGGCTTTACACACATTTAACTCTATTTTTGCAACTGCAATGTACGCCTATATGTTATATAGTAATGCAAAAAATCATATAAATATAAATAAAAATATAACTAATAAATGTAAATATAAATTCAAATAAAGGTATAATTAAATACAGGCGGACCTCGACTTTCGCACAATTCGCTATTCCGCACATTTTTCAAAAATCTTTTTTTTAATTTTAATTTTTTGGCGATAATGTAAAAATGTTTTGTTTTCGTGCAGTTGTTTCCCTGTCGCACTATGATTTGCATATTAACCAGGTTCGTACTGTGCAAAGTGTTACGTTCTGTTCGCACATATGCATTAAGATACGAGCGCGAGCCAGTCCGAACGCATGCGTTTGTATGTATTAATTTGTACACACTCCCATCTGATCTCGACAGGTTTAGTCTTGCGTCAGCGCACGTACTGTTCGCATTGTTCTGCGAGTTTTGTTTCAAATATTTTGTACCAGTTTTAACATGAGTGAGAAACGAAGAAATGAAGAAACTGCGAAGTAGATATGGCTAAAAACAAATCATGAACCCATAAACTTCATACAATCGAAACGAAGATAGATACAATAAAACGCTCTGAAAATGGAGAGTCTTATGCTTCAATCGGCCGTTAGTATGTTATAAACAGGTCTACGATATGTTCGATATTAAAGAATAAAGATAAAATTTAAGAATATGTAAAAAAAAAAATTGTAAATATATCATCAAAATTTGTTTCCAAAAGGCACGGCATAGTGATGGATGAAATGGAGAAATCTTTGTGTTATTGGAAAAGTAATCAAAATCAATAAAACATCCCTCTTAAAGATTGGAAGGCTAGAGTAAACGAAGATTCTAACAGAGTGTTTCATGCAAGTAAGGGCTGGTTTTCGAAATTTAAAACAAGGTATTCATTACACAATATTAAATCCACTGGAGAATCAGCCGATGCGGATGAAGATGCTTCAAAAGACTTTATTTCGTCATTGTCCAAAATTATTGAAGATGGAGAATATACCTCTAGTCAAATATTCAATGTCGATGAGATGATAATGTTTATTTTGGATGAAGATGCCTAATCGTACATTCTTATCAATGGACGAATCAGTTGCCCCTGGTCATAAACCTTCTAAAAACCGATTGACATTGCTTCTTGGTGGAAATTTAGCTGGTGATTTAAAATTGAAGCCAATGTTAGTTTATCAAGCAGAAAATCTTAGAGCATTAAAAGGGAAAGATCATTCATTTGGAAATCCAATAAAAAGCATGGTTTACTACTTTAATGTTTAAAGATTTGTTCACTTCTTCGTACCAGCAGTAAAACACTATTGTGAAGTTAATAATGCTCCATGACACCCAAAATCGCTACAAAATTAATAGCCAGAATGCAATGGTGTGTTTCTTCCCCCCAATACTCGTACGTCTACTGTCTCATACAATCCATGGACCAAACGGTGATAGCTACGTTTAAACGATATTATATTCGGTCGATATCAGATCGAATCAGGCTATCGAGGCAACTGACATTTCCCGAACAATTATAACATATGGAACGCAATAAACAATATTGGAGACGCACGGGCTGAAATAAAAGAATTAGCAATTAAAGGTTCTTAGAAGCAACTATGCCCACAAATGATGATTGATTTCATAAATTTTGTTGAAACTCCAGAAACCACACTTGAAATAGTTCACCCAATGAACAAACTAAACCTAGATGTTAACAGTGAAGATGTTAATGAGATGATTGAATCTCATTCTGAACCCTTGACTAATGAATATCTATTGGACCTACAAGAGATCGAATACTATTTAGTATACAAATCGAAAGTGAGGAAGAAGAACCAGAAGAAATCACCAAGACCTTAACAATAAAAAACATGAACGAAGCTTTTACGCTTCTCGAGACATTTTTTAATATTATGGAAGAATGTGATCCCAATGGAGAACGCATATCTCAAGTGTGTAGGGTGATCCATAATAGTACTGCATGTTACAGAACTCTCTATGAAGAAAAGAAAAAAAATAGTAAAATACAACTAACCCTTGACAAGTTTATTAAGAGAATATAATTTTTATTTAACATGTACTTAGTTATACAATACAATTTTTGATGTTTTTTTTTTTACATCCCTCTACTTTCGAACATTTAACTTTCGCACACATTTTCAGGAACCAATCATGTGCGAAAGTCGAGGTCCGCCTGTATATGTATATGAACAATGGCATGGAAAATTTTTCAAATAATTGGAATCAATGAAAAGGTTAGTATTTTGTGGTAATATTTGAATGATAATTTTAATTTCTTCAATAAATTTATAATGATTTAGTAGCGTCATTATTAATAAAATTAATATGAATTGCTTTGTTCATACCACTGTTAAATATATAAATATCATTTTAATTATTATATTATACCTTGTTATTTTATTTGTATTGATAATCAAACCAATTTTCTTTTAAAATTTCTAATATAAATTTATTATTTAATGTTTTATAATTTTAAAAAAATCCTAATTATTTGTACATTTGTAATTAATTACTTACCTATGTACTTTCATTACTTATTATTAATAATTGTATATCTTTGTAATTTGTCTATTCTTACATTATTTTTTTTCTTGGTTTATTATCTCATAATGATAATTGGATGATTTGTATAGCGCCGTTTTTGTGAAAAATCACCTCAAGGGCAATTTGTTTTTATTTTTTAGTATTCTGTGTATCGTGATGAGGAAATCTTCGCTTCCGAAACATGTTGATATTTATATATAAACATTGGTGTAAACAAGGCATTTCATATTAATTTTAATAATGAATTCAATGAATAACATTAAATTCATAAAATATTTCTTAACAGTACGTCCGTAACCCGTAAGCTATGATAAAATAATAATCTAATTAATGTAATAACAATTAAATAAGTTCGAATTATACTTTACATCCATATGTTCTTTTCAAAACTATTTTTTTTATTTTTTGTTAATAGCCACTTTGGTTTTGTTGTTCTTTTATGTTGAACTTGTATCTTTTCTACAAAATATTGTGCATGTATATCCTTATCTGTTGTTTTGTGTTGTGTTATTTTCAGTTTTGTGTAATGTACAATTTTATTTTGTCCCAAAATTAGTTTTATAACTCGTGAGATTGCTATGTATGAAATAATTTAAAAAAGCAACTCGTTGATGTGTTAAATATGTTGACAATGTCTTTATAATTATTACCTTAATTCTGTATAGGGCGAACGGGAGTGAACAATTGTGATACAGTATTGGAGTTGCCACAGTAATAAGGTAAATAGTGCCTGAATGTTGATTTACATGGTACATGGAAAGAAATTAAATATGATGAAATAGTTCAGGGCTGTCAAACATTGAATTTATATTTTATAAAAACATGTTAAATCGGTAATTATTCTACGTTCTTAAAATTTTATAAATTAAGGTGACATTATGATAAACTGCAATAATTACCCATGAAAGCGTATCATTTTAATATTTATTCTGACAGTGGTACAATTAATAATAATTTATTTATTCCGGAATGTGAGGAGGTTAGTGCAGTCCCACACATCACATAAAGTAGATACAAATAACATGGATAATACATATTAATAAAAATGGAAATGTGAAGAGAACATAATAGATGTTAGTGAATTAGTGTACTTGAGATTGATGGAGCTCTGGCGGGATTCAATGATTAGGACATTTCCTGATTTGTTTACCCTCTCCCTAAATCCTGCCACCCGGATTCTTATGAGGGCTAATAAATTAATGCATTTTAACCTACGAATTATGATAATTCTTAAATTAAATTAGATTGAATGTGTTCATGCCACTAACTGCAACGTTATCCGTGTCTAGCTGCACACATAAAAACAAATGTATGCCAATGTTCATTATGAATCATCCATCTGTTAAAAGTTAACAAGTAAAGTACCGCAATACTCGAAGTACCCGAATAATCGAAACTGTGTCTTGGCCACCTCGATTACAGGGCGCAGTAGCCATGCGTGCTCGTGGTGGCCGCCGCGAATTAAAAAGGCAGGTTCAGCGGCCCCGCGCGGAAAGGCAATGCGCTCTGCTTTTGGACACGAGGACATTCTTTAGTATTCATTAGGAACTAGTTGTTGCTACCCGACTTCGCACGAGATTTCTACACATTATTATCATTAAAAATATTGATTTATATAACGAAATATACCTAGTTCCTTTATAAAGTATCTATCTGATTTGATCATTTTTCCTAATAAACATCTACAAATCTACAGTTTTATTCCGAAGTTGATGAAATTTCGCACACTTGACTTTCAAAACAAGAGGAAGGGTAGGGGTTGGAGTAACACAACAACCCCTACACTTTCATCCAAACCATTCATTACCCCGGGCAACGCCGGGTACTTCAGCTAGTAGATAAATAGGGAACAAACAATATGATATAGCATCTTGTGTTATTTTTAGACACTTTATTGGATTTTTCACAGTGATTGAAATGATGTCACCTACTTAAAATACTGCATTGGCCAAGTCATATAGGGCTCTGCAAATTTCATAACCCCAAAGGTTTTTTTTGCCATTTGTTTTGTTTTTTTTTCATTATAATACAAATAAATTCCCAAACTAATTTTCATTGTTGAATAAATAAATGAATTAAAAGTTACTTTGTATTCACCACTTTATTAATGTACACATATCAACATGTTTCGAAAGCGATGCTTTCTTCATCAGGAATATATAGTATAATCTCAAGACAAATGATAAACATAGATCACTATTATTTTATAGTATTTTATATATTCCTGATGAAGAAAGCATCGCTTTTGAAACATGTTGATATGTGTATATTAATATATAGGTGAATACAAAGTAACTTTTATTTCATTTATTAATAATGATGCCACAAAGTGAATACCAATCTTTTGAAGAAATTGTAAAAATATAAAAGTTTTATTATCTTATTTTTTTATAAAAAGTAAAACATATCTGTTATTATTCAATTTAATAAACCGTTTTTAAAAATTGAATAAGAATTGTTATTATTAGATTTAAAAAAATTTAAAATAAAAATGGAGTTGTACAAATTAAACTTGAAAACAATACATACATAACAGTAAAATTATTTGAATTTGATGAACTTGTTGAATGAATTCTAGTATGGGGTGTTAAGTTGTTTCTGTGTTGGTCTGTATTAGTTGTTAATATCTTTTCTATTTCATATCTCCCTGTGTAACGTATCCAGCCTTTTATTTGCGATTTAAATATATTAATGTCGTGATTTTTTAATGATAGATCAATATTTTACATGCAGAATCTGTCCTGGAAAAGTTTGACCTAATAAATTAATATTTATTAAAATCTGGTTTTATCGAATTACTTTAATTCAATTCAACAATGATAATCATTGTTAAGATTACACAGATTGTAACCAAGCGTCGCGGTAATTGCTCACAACAATGTTAGAATATCTTGATTGATATAATTATACGCGACAATGTATAATATAAATGTATCCTATTTATTGGATTTCACAGAGTGCAAGTAAAAATAACAACAGCGGTGATTTGCAGCATTTCTGCCTAAGTGTCTGTCGAGTCTCGCCATCACCCTAGAAAATAATCGGTATGTCGATAACTCTGCAGTCACTATTCCTAAGTGTTTAATTAATGCAAATTGTGTACACTTGTTAGTAAACACGTTGCAATTTACACACATACACAGAATTCATTAAAACGTTTCAAATACACACACACTTCACACTGCAACACAATAATATGCTTTTAAACGCCACACATGCCCAATATGGCAAGCAATCCATTAGCTACGAGGGAAAACTTTTTGCAATTGCCTTCCAGACGAAAATAAATAAAGAAAAAGGCCTAGATTTATTTGAAAATAAATTGTTTCATCTGAAATTAAATGAACAAAATATTTTAAATGTACAAAATTGTAATGTATTTATGGATTTATTTAGGGAATCATTCTAGTGAAGTGAAAACATAGTTTTCTTTTTCGGAAATAAAAGAAAAAATGGTAATAATAGAAATGTGTTATCCCTTTAATAACTAAACGAGATTAGAAAATACTCTCAGTATCGCCCTGGTGAAAGACCACCGTTCAGAATTTAAACATTCCTTAAAATGGCTTTAGCCGTGTTTGGTGACCAGATCTGAATAGTCAGGTATCCCCCCACCTTCCTCTCCCCATCTCCTTCTCCCCACTACCTTTAACTTCATAACCTACCCCAATTAGGGATGCCATAGTCTCACTAGCATTACACATTTAAAAATAAAACGAAGTCGCATGTTTTGGGCTCTCTTAGCCCCTTTTCAGTAAAATATTTTAAAAATAAATACAAGGTTGCGCAAAAGTCATTACCCTATCGGGAGATGCTCTCATTTTGCAAATGACGTCGTATGTCATCGTAACTTGCTTATGCACTGCTTGCATATAGCACGTTTCAAACTTTTAACACTAATTTATAAAATAAATTCCTCGGAAAATTGTTAACTATGTATTCACAAAATTTTTTTTTTTACTATTCTGTTCAATGTCACCTGAAAGAACATCTATTTTTCTTTTGACAGATTTAAGAGGAACGGCTGCGCGGCCTGTTTCAAAAACTTAATTTTGGATTTTAGGCCAAAATTCTCACCCAAACAAAACAAAAAAGGTATAACAAATATCTCGTACGGGTTAGAATTTTTTATTTATTTATATTTTATATTATAAAAGAAATAAATTTTCACGATTTTAGGGACAACTTTTGCAATTATTTGGAGGTTAATGGTGATTGAAAAAATTACCCTTTCTACTATGAAAATATAATGAAATATAAAATTTAAAATTAAAAAGTGTTAAAATCAGCATTATGATGGACTTAAATTTAAATTTAAAATGACAAATTTACGTTGGAACACAAATTTCCCGTACATAATTTAAAACATCTACCCGAAAAAATGTTTTTTTTAAAGATGTAAAAATTATTTTATTTTATATAATCATGTTTACATAGCAAACATGACAAATTAACCCGCCAATAATTTCCCAAGTTGCCTCTAAAATCATGAAAAATTGATTTCTTTAATGGCCTATATTTCATAATTTAACACTTAAAAAAAAACTTATAATCCGTACTGGATATTTACTGTACCTTTAATTTAAAAAAAAGGATCATTCAGTTAGGGTGGGTATTTTGGCCTTAAATATCATTAATTGTTTTTGTGTTTAATTCGTAGAACTCTATTTAATTATTTTTTTAATTTAATTTAAATCAAATTTAATAATATTATTATTAACCGTTTTAGTGCTAAGCAATTTTTGCAAAAATTTATGAAAATTGCTATACACATATTGATTAATTTAGAGGAAAAATAATGGTGTCAAATAAAACACTCTAATTTAGACAAATATCAATTAATTTTAATAATTCTTTTTGCATTATAAAGAAAAAATGTTTATTGATACGAATATGAAAAAATAAACACAAAATATCAATATTATTGTAATTTATTTATTTTTTAAAATAAAACTCATAAAAAAAATAGCTCAACAATTATGTTTTGCCGCACAAATAGCGTGTAGGCCTTTCCTACAATGAACGCAAGTAAGGCGGGATCGCTTTATCCTACTCCCTCTGTTGCTACACACCGCGCACTGGTGTGTAGCAACAGTTACGTCCCGGTAATTTTTCCTGCGCAATTTTTTTGTTTGATGAAGATGGTTTTGTTGACATGCAATTTTTATGATTCATCCACTCCTTTTCGATATCCTCAATCATTTTCGATGTGAATTGGAACCGGGTCATTTTTTTTGGTAGTGTTGGAAACATACAAAATATAAGAGTTGAGCACCATTCTTCCAAATATGCTGAATACTATTTGCCACATGGGTCATCCGGATGGCCTGGTTCCAATAATAACCTATTATCAATCAAGTGAAAAAACTTCAAAATCCGTAGGAACCTCTATCCCTTGAAAACATTGTCCTAAATCATGTTATGTGTCGGGAATGTTTTTATCCTATAACTATTAATTGTTGGCCTTTTCGTTATCCCCATTTCGAGTAAGACGGCAATAAAGGCTTTCATTTCGTACCATGTATTGTTGTCGGCGTCCACTTTTGCTCGTGAATTATCCGATACAGCGTGCGAGGCCAAAAACTGGGCAGCATATCGATTTGTTTCCCTTACGATGGTTTCGAGCAGTGATATGGTAAAGAATAAGTTGAAATAGGTTATAGGTGTGCCATCGGGAGGAGCTGCCCGTCTAGGTCCAGGAGTCTCGAAAAAATCATTTTTTGCTTTAGAAAACACTTTTGTCGGAGGAATTTTGGCAAAAGTTGGTGTTTCTTCTGTTTCTGAAGATGAAGAGGAGATAGAAGACTCACTTTCAATCCTCAATCTTTTTGTTCGATGCGTTATAATACTGCTATCATCACTATTTGTACCTGTTGTTTCACCCTCTGTAGAATCACTAGGAATCGAATCAACGTCCGAAATAATAGCACATGACACGTTTTTTTTTTTAAATAATATAAAAAAAACAGTGAAAAGTTATTTTTAAATTTATAAGAATGCACTCTCGTCACAAATTACGCGCGAGGTTAGAGTACGTCCACTCCCATGGAGCACGAAAAACACACTGAAACTCGCAGCGTTTTTGCGCTGCGTCGCAATTTTCGATACAAACGATCGCAGCGTTTTTGCGCCTCGTAGCATTCTAACGGTTAAGTTCTGCGAGTATTTTTATTTTTATTAAATATACTTGGAGAACTTAATAATGCCATTATTAAATTTGATATACATTAAATTTAAAAAAAAAGGAAAATATCAACCGTGTACGAATGTTTGGGGCGCATTTAGCGCGCCTCCTATGGGATCACATTTGTGGCGTGTGCCGACGACTTCAATGACGCTAGTTCTTTTTAGCACCTTCCTTTGAAATACAGTAGTACAAACTAAGCATTTCTGTTCGTTAAGATTGTTTAATATATCAAATGAATTGGCCGTTTCTGCACAGTCAGCAGTATTTATTCAGTCATCTAGGTGCTCCAGACCAGAGGTGGCTCCATGTTTATTTATTATATTACCTAGTGACATCAGAAATATGCAAAACAAAAGTTCCTTTAAAAGTAATAAATTCATCACCTCCAATAAACCTGTCATCTTCTAAATTCTTTTATACCTTTTAATTAGAATATTTTCGAAAAAAAATCTATTGTAATCTATTGTCATCTAAATATCCTACCTGAACAACCACACCTGTAAATTGCCATATCAACACGGGCATTTCACACCTACTGAGATGGGCAATATTGCCGATAACAAATGTTAAAAACAAATAATTATAATAAAAATTTTATACGAACTATATATATATATGGAATTTTACGTATTTTATTATAAAATTCGAATTAGATAGTGAAATAGGTTAAATATACATCACAGTAATAGATAGATTAGACAGCCTTCACGAAATACAACTAAATATTTAATTTGTCTCACGAACAAATTCAGCAATAACATCGTGCTAGTACAATTCCAATATTGATGTCTTTATGCGACGATTCATCGTTTGCGTGCGACTTGAACGAGAACAATTTGACAATAAACAAAACTGTTTCAAAATCTAGGACTGGGTTTCCTCGCAATTTAGATTCTAGATTACCTACCAACAGTCATAACACGCCTCGGATGAATTCTAATTGTCGATTTAATTATAAACTTGGGCCGATTTAAGTTAATTTCTCAATCCTGTAATGCATTAGGACCCCTCAGTTCTATATTTCTGTAGCACTGTGAGTATTAGTGCACGTAGGCCCACGACCTGTTCAGTTACAGTAGGGTGGGCCGTCAGAAAATTTGGGTACATTGGGGTCTCAGGAGTTGTGCATTCGAATACTGGTAGCGTAAAATATACGAGTATTTCATTCATACTGCGGCCCAAGTTTCCACTATATAGCAGCTGCTGGATCGTTAATGCATGCAGTTTTTTTTGTATTCGCTCTCTCGGGGGTCTCAAAGGTTGCGTATGACTTATGACTATTATTATATAATAGTGATTTTGGTCCTGCATCGAGGCGTGAATATGAGACTGTTAGAGTGATTTTGCGATCAAATGATGAATAGATATTTTTTAAATAATGTTCTCATTTCAGCAGTTTGATGACTCGAGTGTGATAAACAATAGGTTTCCCACGCTTCCACTCTACATTTCTTATTGCTGGCTGCTGTCGAAGGTTGCACTTAAATATTGTGTTCTAATGAACTAAAAATGATATTGAACTCATACAACGTATTCATTGAAACAAAATACGACAGAAAATAAAAAAATGTAACAGTTGCATCTGGGAATCGATCCCTGGACCTCTGTCTTACCGGAACTATCACTCTAACCACTGAGCTAGTGGGCTTTTTCTGTTTTTTATTTCATTTGAGATTTTTTAATGGTTAAATATTGCAATGAAGTGTATAAGCTTCTACAAATTATTCCAATAAATTGAATAGACAATTATACAATTTGGGTATAAACTGGTTGTGGAGGATGTTCGATAAGTTGGAAATGTACTTTCTAAGTATTTTTTTTTTATAATTGGAGTCAAACCAAAAATGGTATTCTTTTGAAAAGTTGGTCTCAGTATCAGTAATTACTATGGGCAGTGGGCACCTTGTGAGGCTCCCGACATATCAAAATGCGACAAAAGGCCCGGCCTGCTGCACGGAGCGCACTTTGTACATTCGCGACGATTTATAACAATTTCGCTAATGTCGTGTAACAGTCTCTCGTGTCGTTTCGAGAAATCTCTCTCGCAACCTGCGAACAGCATCGGACGACGCTGCTCCGTACTCTGCCGGTGGCGTGTCTCGCTTTTAAATTGTGCACTTACTGTCTGCTTGCTGTTCGCGGAAAGAGAAGTGCTTGCGCAAGTCAGAACGTTGCCCCGACCAAACCAACAAACTAGTAGGTGGCGGCACACCGTATTATAATTATAATAAATGTTTAAATGATTTTTTTTTATTAAAAAACCTTTGTAACTTTTTTCCACTTATTTATTTCCGACCGGACCAGTTTCACCCTATCACGGGCATCCTCAGACTGGTACAATGAATACTAAATCTATGGTATATACTATATAGCATGGATGTCGGGAGTGAGTTCCCTGCTTTCTAATATTGTTTTTATTATTTGAAAATTATTTTATTGCTGACGGTACTGTTTATTATGTCTTTAAAGACTACTTTCGGGATGGTTTATTACCCTCTGGAAGAAGGATTACATTGTGTTTATTTACCGAATCTATGGGTTTTTTTTTAAATTATATAAAGTCATTCGTCAGCTTTTATTTGAACAGATGGTTCTTTCTAGTTTTGTTATTTCCCTGTGATTTCCATCTTGCTTGCCAAGATGAATTTTATAACAGTTCTGTCCTATAGTTACATGAACGACGGATAACCAGGTACATTTTTGTTGGGTCTTTAAAATATTTTATTATGTTATAATAGGTACACATCAGGGTAATATCTTCTTAGAGTTCGCCGTGGATATCTGCGACAAAACTTCCCAGTTACATTTTACCCTGGTATTTTGCATGTGCATTCATGATTATATACTATTACTGCATATGAGTAAGGTTACACTATAATGGATATATTAGCGGAGAGTCAGCCTTTTTCTCTAATTGATTATTATTAGAAGAAAAGTACGTAAGAAAAGTAACTATTCGAAGATCGACATCCCTGCAGTGCTTCAAGAAGTTCTGCATCGAATAGTGGTTGACTGCACAGCCGCACAACATCATGATTGATAAATAATGAAATGGATACTCGTGTTAGTGATTTTATAATGTAACTTTAACATTATCTGATTTCTAGAGGCACTGTTAAAAAACCAGCTGCCTTCCGGGCTCCAGAATGTATAGCTGAACACCTGTGACCTTTTTGTCAATTACTAAAATTGTATAATATTTTAAATAACGTCTAGCTTTTTCACCACATAGAAGCTTAGGAATCGCTAGTCTGTCGGGTACGTCCTGTTACATCCTTTATAAATCTTACTGCGTTTTCCATAATATCGTCTGGATTTGGTTGGAAATATAATTTATTTAATATCAACGGTATAAATATACCATAAACAATAATTACTAGTCACAATAACACAACTGCAATCATAAGAATATAGCTCAAATAATTTTAAAAGGTAACTATTAAATCTGGCATTAGGTCGTACAATGACATCAGAGTATATAAAGAATAAAAGGTCATGAAGGATATAGAACTAAAAGATATGCGTACATATAAAACATATAGTATACTTAACCCTCTAGCACTCATGAACTCGATTTTTTTTTTTTTTTTTGGTTTGAGACGTAAAGACAGAAATAAAATACACGTGTTTCGGGAATTTAATTTTTTTTTATTAATTATGAAACAAAACTAAAAAATAGGGAGTGTTGCCTTGAGGCAACACTGAATAAAGAGATCAAAATAATGATAATGACAGGCTGTCAGCCTTTATTATGAGAGGTGGAAGTTTTTGAAGCAATTCTTAGCTTTCGTGTAGCATAAAGCTACTCCGCATTTTTCACACACATTGTGGGTAAATCCTTTGCATTTCGGAAATTTGCACCTGATTTTTTTTTCAGACCATTGCGGCCAGTGCCCAATCTGGTCTTGGCGGACTGCTTTTAGAGGGACATGCTGAGCAGGTCCTTTGTGCTTTTTGGCTTGAATCTCGTTCTCCAACGACCGCCGACCGGACGTACTAGGCTTTATACCTAATTTGCACAGAGTTACAGCAACCTCCAGATGAAAATCTGCTGATGCTAAGCGGCCTGACTCAGGAAGATTTTTGTATTTCGCAACTCTTTTGTAAAGTAGCCATGCATTGGCTATTGTAAGGTCCAAGTAATGATAAAATAGGCGCATATGCCATCGTTTGCTTCGCAACCGGATCTTGTAGATACCCATGACGCTGTCGAGGAGGTCGACACCACCCATGTGACGATTGTACTCGCCCACTACATTAGGACGCTTTATCATGACATACCTCGAGTTCTGTTTGTCCCATCTTCGAACATCAGTTTCAGGTTTTTGCCCAGCAAAGGTGGGAAGCCAGGTTGACAATTTTGTTATCCTTCCATGCGACAGTTGAGATATCGACTCCGTTGACATCGGCTACATACTCCTCTGAATACCCGCGTTCTTTCTTCATAATAATTTTGTCTGTCGATAGTTTACAGTCTGGTATTCTGTTTTTTCTCACTTTGCCAAGACTAAGAATGCCTTCTTTGGCTAGATATTTTAACAGGCGAAGAGACGTGAAGTAGTTGTCAAAATATAGCTTGAAGTTCTGGTGTCTTGGTATCATACGCGCAAATCTCACCACGACATTAGACGAGGCACCCAAATCTGGCTCCTCTCCTTGGACAACATTTTCTTTGACAGTTTCAATTTCTGTTTTATAAGCAAAACCAGAAACACCACTCAAAACGAAGATTTTGTAACCCCATTTATGTGGTTTGTTGGGATTGTGTCTTTTCAACGTGTTTCGCGCTTTAGTGGAGCACATTTGCTCGTCGACACAAACGTGCTCTTCCATGGGAACTTTGCTGTATGCCTCATTCAAACATTCCACAATTGGACGGATTTTAAATATCCGGTCATGTTCAGGATTGTCCCTAGGAAGAATTTTGGTGTTGTCGTTGAAGTGCACAGTTTGTCGTATTTTTTCAAAATTATTCAACGTCATGGTTTCCTGTATTAGTGGAGTACAAAGTATAGGACTCCAATGGTTGGTTACTCTAGGTAATTGAACAAGAGACATAAGATATACCACACCCGTGAATTGCCTTACATCCATTTCAGTGACCCGAAAAGTGCTATTGGGATCTTTTTGGACTTGATACAGGTTGGTCCTTCTGAAATTCTCTTGATTAGTTCCTGTGGAAACAGGTAAAAAAAGAACTGTATAGGGGTGTCAAGTTCTAAAATATCGGGAGTCAGGGTTCTGTTTCCTGTAAACATGAGCTGCTCTTCATTCAATTCAAGATTCTTTTTTTTCCACCGTAAACTAAGTTTAGCAGGCTTTTGTTTTGTTGGCTTTTCATTAGCAGTTTTTGTTTGTTTACCTTGAGTTGGTGCAGGTTGAGCAGAGCTTTGGTTTGACGAGACATTTTCCATGTGTGAAGACGAGCCTTCTGGATTTTCCTCTAGGATTTCTATTAGGGAATCCACATCAAATCTACCTCTTCGGTCTCATTTTCAAATGTCTCCATTTCAGGTATGAAATCAGGATCTGCGAGGCTGTCGTCGTCATAATATAGACCATCTTTACTTTCTACACCATCATGAAGCATTGCAACAATGTCCTCGTCACAAAGACGGCGCTTACCGGACATCCTTCAACAAAATAAAATAAATAAATGAACTATACAGCTTTCAAACAAAACAACTACACTTTTCGCCTAATGTAGCCCACAGGCAACAAACACTAATTTGCAATAAAAACCAAAATTACGTAAAAAGTTATCAAAGATAACGTTACACAATAAAGTTCAAACACCTACCTCTCCAGTTTTCCAAGATAACACACTAAAAACACCCAGAACAATATTTTATAGTTTTTTCAATCAGCAACTTGCGCGCACTCGTTGAAAACACCGACCGTTTACAAGTAAACTTCGATTTGTGACAGGTAATGTCACCTAGCGAAATAATTTGGTACTATTTTGCTACTTCTGAGTATAGACCACGGGCAACAGTGCGTAAATTCGTTAGGAAATTAATCTAATGAATTTGGTAAGGGATCGAACAGTGTGTTGCCTACAGTCAACACTATGGCACAGAGGGTTAAGTTATATTAATATTGATTGAAAAAAACATGATAGTATAGCCTTCTTGTACTTACCTTCCGCGCAGTTAAATTACTAACTTCATGTACTCTAGGTACAATCGAGTGTTTGTAATGCTCAGTCCTGGTGTTATTACATTTAAACGGGATTTTGGAACGAGTAGCTCTCGTAGGTATATGAAATTGAATGAGGTTAATTAAATGAGGGATGCCTATTTTTAAACATTAACATGATGGAGCATAAATGCATCGAATTTAGAAACTCTACTAGTTAAGAGGACACAATACCCTAAAAAAATCCTTTTAGGGCGTTCCTAAAGACCGGTGGGAGGAGTTCGCGGGCAGACCAATTGATGTTTCACGACGCACTTTCCGTCCGCAGCTAAAAATTATTGCACAGTGTGACATGTCGCGATTTTATTTGGACAAATATAGATGAATTTCTGTATGATATTTAAATGCATTTATGAAAATTAAGTTTATTGTTAGCAATAGTTAGGTAATAATATAATTTACATTGTTTGTGGAAACTCATGGTTCCGTACAGTGGTAAATTATGATCATCTGCATCATATGAGAGTTCCCAAATAATCATAAATCACACATCCTTTCTTTGGTTATTCATTTTTGTTGGGTGGAAATTTCCGAGGCCAATATAAACTCAAAATCAAACGATTTTCGTTTTTAATTAATTTTATTCACGTCAAATATTTGGTCACCTATTTTTGAAACTTTTATTTAAATACAAAGTTTTAAAAAATCTTTAAAATAATTTGGTTACATAAACAAAGAATGTTTACGTAGGATACATGTAATCTGAAAAAATATAGTAAAAATATTGAGGGTGCTACTTAACATATGAATATAAAGCGACAAAATTAGAATCATCAGATGAAAAATGAAACATATATATAAATTACCTATCTAATATTTCAAATAATCGACTGTGTTTAGGAAAAAGTTAAAATTTTACAGAAGAAACGAAAGACGTTACAAGAGTGAGTTTTTCATAACAATAAACAATATATATCAGCGTAAAAGGAGCGCCGTAATAATAATTGTTTTCAATTTAAATAAAGGAGAAAAGAAATCCTTAATACATTTTTTTTCAGTATTTGTATGTTTTGTTAGGAGATTTCTGCATAGAACCAGCCAGTAAGAATATAATTCCACGATTGTATCAATTTCTGACGGCCTCCATGGTAAGGCTCTCGACTACGAATCCGAAGGTCGCGGGTTCAAATCGGGTTATTTAATTAAGTATTTTATTTTCATGTCAATACCGCACCAGAGTTTTGACTGTCCGGAGCCAGTGGGACGATAGGATTTCTATTCGGGATATGTTGTGACGGTAAAGGAAGTCGAGAAGGGAGAGAGACTGGAAAGAGGAAGTTTGGAAAGTACCTGGCTATTCGGATCTAGTCATCAAACATGGCTAAAGCCAAATCAAGAAACGTTTTGATTATGAATGTTGTTTTTTCACCGGGGCGATACTTAGAGTATCTACCACTCTGGAACGTGCCGCAAATAAAATTTCAACTTCGGACTCAAGCTTCTCTAAAACGACTCCTAGATCATTTTCCTCTTGTTCCAATAATTTCCGGACATCACGGATAAATAATTAATATGCGAAAAAAAATCGTATATATAATTACGTTAATTTAAAAAGAAATACAAAAAAATTGCATATAATTGTTTTTACTCGTGACAGCTGTTTGACATTCCGAAATTATGCCTCCACACACATAAAAAAATTCTGTGCCGCAAAACTTTTTTAAATATTTAAATTTAAATAATAAATAATAAATATTAAAATAAAAATATACTTTAAAACAGTAAAATATATACATACATGTACATATTTCTATGTCCGCATTTCATTAAAACTAGCACACTGTGCGCTTTAAAAATATAAATTTTGTGCTAGAAAGTAACATGTTTTATTAAATTGCGGAAAAATTCAAAATACCTTTACTTACTTGTAGAAGAAGTTTAGTACAAAAAAACATAAAATTTAAATATTACATTTCAAGTATTCGTAAGAATAAAACAAAAATGTGAGGAAATAAGTCAATGTAGCATCGGGCGGTAACACGTCCTCACTCGCCGAATGTTGATCGGCAACTAAGCATTTAAATGCCGTAAGTGACTGACACGTAAAACACTATTCGGCGCGCCCGCGGCCTGGGTTTTTGAGGGGCATAGGGTCGAGATTGCTTCAGCGGGCTTAAAAAATGATAGTTCCCGAGGGATGTATTTTAATTAATTCCGATGAATATGTTCCTAAAAGAACAGATGTTTTCAATTTGATGTCTCGGGAAGTTACTAATTCATCTTTTAGAAAAATAAAATTTGATCGCTACCGCTAATGTTATAGTTGTAAAACGCTTTTCAAATTTTTTAAAACGTTTTACGTGAAAAAATTTAATGTTAAAGCACATTTTTTATTAATCTAAAATATAAATAACATGCATTCCCAGTGTTACCTGAGAAAAAAAAACTTGCTATAGTTACGAAGTCGTCGGAATTAATTAAAATGTGAGTCTCGGGCAAACCCCCGTCATAGGCGGTGATATCAACTCTTAAGTTGTCCATGTTGACTGTCAGTGTGCAGTTGGTGTGTGCCTTAGCGAATACCAAATCATCGCGTTACTCACCGCCCATAAATCAGCCGGGCTATCTTTACGGGATATTTGAGCACGTGCTAGCGATTGCTAAATATGCAATAACCGTCGGAAAATTTTGGAACGCTCGCGGTGCCGGCTGATTGATGTTGCGTTTCAAGCATTTCGTCGAACGCATAAAGTAATCGTTAAGGTCTAGATACCCCGATGGCCGAGGGCCCCGTGGAGAAATGCCAGCCGTCCTTGCGAAACTTTCCAGAATACTAATGAGCTGTGCCCAACTATCTGTATTGTACATTATTACAGGGAATTTTTTTATTTCCGGGCCTGACAACATTTGATACCCCCCTCCCCCACTACCACCATAAGCTGAAAATGTTGCTTGTGTAATGATGGAGGTCTTAACTAGCTGTTTCATAACATATTTTAAAATTTAATTGTATAAAAGTCTCTGTCTAGCTTTACCATCATCATTAACACGTATAACAATTATTAATACAATACTACTTTACATTCATAAATACAAAAAACAAGAAATAACAACAATCACACATATTAGAAACACTAGATCTCAGCGTCAAAAAAAAATACAACAAGTAACCACAAACACAACATTTGGACAAAAAACTTCTTATACTATGGTACTAAACTCTACAACAAAATCCAATTATCCTTTAAAAATCACAACAACCATAATAAATTTAAAAATCAAATAAAACACTGGATACGTTGCATATGGAGATCTGAAACTGAAAATATATTAACATTTAGTATTATCTTGGTCTTTTGTTATTTGTACCTACTTTATATTTGATTATTTACACCCTTAGCTTCTAAATTGTTATATTATAATATCTAAAATGTTCATCTAAGTGAGTCTGCTGTCATAAATATTGTATGTCATAGTTTTAATTTGCATATATGTACTATTATAACAAATATGCTATATAGTATATATATGTTATTTTACAATTATATTAGGTTAGATTAGTTGTGTAAAGCGCACTTGAGGTGACCTTCACAAAAAAGCGCTATAGAAATTTACTCTTATTATTATTATTATTATTGTTATTTTGTTATAAAAAAAGAAGATAATAAAACATAAAACAAACTGATCAGAGGCATACAAATACAGCTGTGATGTATCATATACAAACTCGCCCCACTGCTGTTCACAATATCAGGTTATGTTCTGACTTTTGTAAATAGTAACATTTTGTATCACACATAAACACGTTCCATTGTTGTGTAAATTATCACTGAAAACAAGGGCAACAATCATTGCATAATTTATTTTAAAATGTAAATATGTTAGTTGTAAGTCTCTATTCCTAAACCATAGATGTTAGCCATACAGCAATATCCACTGACCTGTTCAAGAAATGTTTGTCATTAGTTACAGGTCGTAGTTGTAAGTCGTTAGCTATATGAGTCTTAGATTTAAGTCACAATGAGGAAAGCGTCGCTTTCGAAACATCGTGATATGTGTATATTAATAAAGTGGTGATTACAAAGTAATTTTGAATTCATTTATTAGATAAGTTGTGTTGTAAACCACCCCTGAGGTGATTTTCTCATGAAAACGGCGCTATACAATTTTACCCAATTTTTTTTCACCGCAGGTTGAAACCAAATGGCGTCTAAATAACACCTTTCAATTTGTTAGAGAACCCAAACTAAATACTTTAATAACAATGAATCGTTTGTTTTACATGCTAAAATGCATAGAATTACAATCCGATATACAGATAAACTGATACAACTACAATTCGTACAACTTTGCTGTCGCCACTGTTGTCTGTCCGTTTCCAGTTCGGCAAACTGCTCGGTCGCTTAGCCAAAGTTGATCGTTTTGGCGTGAGTTACACTAGGCCGCTTTGGAAACAGCGACGCCAAACATTATTATTTATTGTTATTATTTACTTATTATTATTTACCTATTATTATTTACTCACTACTTCTTGTTAACAAAAATATGGTCACCTTGTGGCTAATTGGAACACAGATACTTTATGTTAGTTATTTGGGTTACAATGAAATTATTATTATTGTAATATACAAATGTATAACAACTTAAAGATTTACCGCAGATTTTATAGTTGTTTATAATCTAATAAGCCGCTTATCTCAACACAGGACTGTCCTATTGAGATACGTGGCTAATGTTTTTGTTTTGGTTTTTTAAATTTAAGAATAAATAAATACATGTAGGCTAGGTTTTGGCTTTATTAATATGAACGGTTGCTAAGTTTGATTGGTGACAACTGCCGTAAGTGTCTCAATTTACAAAACATCAACACTACCAAACAAGGTCCCCGAAGAGGAAATGGGTACCTATGTATTACAGCTCAATATGCCGGGCGTGATACCTCTTGTTCTGTGATATGAACATGAACTTAGTTCAGACGAAATTACAGTCGGCCGCTAACTGTGTTTGGATACAACGGCCCTAAGAATTAGTAGATTGTGGTTGGTCGGTTGGTTGCCCTGCGCAAGACGCGCAACCGGCGTGATGCGGTCATGTACCGGTGACATTTGCCTCTTTAGCCGGAAAATCGTTGCGAAACCGAGACAATTGAAGCACAGGCGACGTTCAGCTCGTCCAAAGTTTCGCAAATGTCACAGATCGTGATCAAATAATAGACACCGATACACCGCGCTGTCACGGATTGTCGGTGCTTTGTCCCATTTCTTTTGTTTGTCCCGCGGATCTGTCGGATCGTGGCGAATTGCTCTAGGAAAGTCCGCCCGCTATCATCGGTATCATCACTTTCCGTGGCCCGCGTTCCGATCTCTTCTGGTGTTGATGATGTAACCGTACTGAGTAAGCTTTCACTGTACCATATTCTTCATAATCCTTTTACCGTCCAGCTTTGGTCATTGACATTTACATGCTAGAATGAAGTTGGTTGTACAATTTGAAGTCCAAGATACTGCTCACATCTCAAAATAACAAATTGATGGTTTTGCAAATACTGTCGAGCCTTAACACCATAAACACCTCAACCTCTCATAAAGAAGGCAGCGGAGAGGTCGTTGATAAATTATATGTCTACAAAATCGTGAATAATGGTCCAGCGCGAGTGAATTCGGCTTAGCACATACGAGTAGGCCTCCCCCAAATGTGTCCGGTTTGTATTGCCGATTCTGGCGACTCACTTATCCGAAGCTGGCAGTTCTCTTTGAGTCGTCGGCCCCTCACATCTATGGACAAACTTCTCTCGACCAGTCAAGTACGCCATCTGATGTAATGATAATTAGAACATTTATTTGTCAATAAGTTATTTAATACGTTATATGTTAACGTAATGTTTAACATTATAACAAAGCGGAGTGACATGTAACTCAATCTTATCAATATTACTCGATAATATTATATTTTTTTAGTACTCAATTTTAAACGCTTTTTTTCCTCATGGCACCAACCAGTACCTATCAAACACATATACATAATTGTTTACTCTATTATATTTGTTTTTATCTTCTCTTCATAAGTACTTAACTATTATACTATACTCAAATTATCTTTTATACGTAAACGATTACTCTATTCTTTTTGTTTTCATTTCTTTGAACTTAACTATTATTCTATATTATTGTTTTTTTTTCTATACTATTCTTCACATTTCTTTATTCTTAATTATTATACTTTTTTCTAGGTATATTATATTACAATACTATGTCGATACTAGTTTTTTCCCTTCTATTTTTGTATAATGGCACTTAATATGAACTAAACTTGTCAATTTGATTCAAAACTTAATTTTGGATTTGAGGCTAAAATAGTCACTAATGATCAAGCTAATGCTTTTTTCATCAAAAAGTATAGTAAATATCTAGTACGAGTAGAAGTAATTTATTTATTTTTGTTTTACATTATGAAATATCAGCTATTAAAGAAATTGATTTTCGCGATTTTAGAGGCATCTTTAACAATTATTTGGGGCTACGTCTGCTTTGAAAATATAATGAAATAATTTATTTATTTTTTAAATATTGAAATACGCAACTCTGGTGGACTTTAAATTAAATTTAAAACGACCAATTTACCTTGGAACACAAATTTATTTACCTAATTTGACATAATTTAAAATATCGTCCCGAAAAAAGATTTTTTTCAAATATTTTGTTTTTTGTATTTTTATTTACGTAATCATATATACATAGCAATATGATAATTTAAAAAAAAGGAAATACGATAAACCCTCAAATAATTTTCTAAGTTTCCTCTAAAATTATGAAAATTTTTTTTTAAGGCATACTCATAATTTAAAACAAAAATAAACAAAATACTTCCCATCCATACTAGATATTTACTAAATTCTTAATTTTTAAAAATATATCATTCATTTTGCATTGGTAAACAGGCCGTGCTGCCGTTCCTCTTAAATAATGTGTGTTTCAAAGAGATAAATATTATTATTTAAATTTATCTATTGACAAAAGGGTCACTTCTCAGCTATACATTCCGGGGCCGGGAGTGCAGCTGGTTTTCAGCAGTGCCTCTATCAGATAAAATGACATATCTTATATAAAATAAATCAGATGAAATCACTTAAATAAAAATATAAAATTAAACAAATTATAAACGAAAATATGTAAATATTACAAAATCACTAACACAAGTATCCATTTCATTATTTATCAATTTTGCGGCCAACTGTGCAATCAGCAACGACTCACTGCTTCTCACTGACTCACTGCGACTCACTGTTCTTGAAGCACTGCAGCAATGTTTGAATAGTATGATAGTTGAATTCCAACGTTCATCTCTTGGTCACGCATGGTTCGATTTGAGTCTGAAAATTGTAATCTCGCCAACTTTTGTCTTACTCCTGATCTACTAATGTATATCTGCTTGTCTTGATATGGAATACAAAATATAAGCACTACGCCTCACCAACGTGCCGCCCTGCTCCAATTGCGCCTGAACAAGACCGGGCTTGTAAAAACTTGACTGGAATTCCAATGCCCACATTTACTGGTAAAGAGTCACTTCTAAACTAGCTTAGACACCAATGCACATTTGAATTAGTTGGGCAAAGTCAGACGGGAAACCTGAATTCATTAGCATATTACAATGATATTAGCATACAATCAAAAACCAGCACGTGATGACTAATTTTAAAAATATGGTAGCTTCCAGCACTCGGCGAACTGATTGGTCCGTTGGCTAAATCGTATGCAAAATGTGAACAGGACACGGAGACGACGAGTAACGGGGATATCTCAATTACCCCCGAATGCATAACATGGTTCTATTATTATTTGTGGAAGTCTTTAAGAATACAGTAAATCTATTTTTATTGTTTTGGAGCTATGGCTATTTTGGGTTCAGCAGACTTGTCCTTGGTTTGGCCCGTCTGGCGTTGACAGATGGCGATATCGTATTAGTTTCCGTTTTTATTTTGCGTTATGCTATAATTATAACTAGGATTAATACTCGGCTTTGCCTAAGATTTATTTTGTCGCTTAGTCAAGGAAGTATTCACCAATTTTCTTTATCAATTTGATTTTCGCATCTTTGAACGAACATTTGAAAAATATTGCGTCTTTTCTTAGTTTTATACGGTTAAATGAATGCTTGACCAATTTTTATAACGTCAAAAGTTAAAAGATTGAGAGTTTTTGCTGATTCAGGTATCACGCAAATAGATTTTCGGCTTCACAGTTAAGATTAGTCACTTGATAACGTTGGTTGGTTACAAATTGTTTGTACTCGGAATGAAATGTGTCGATTGAATACGTAAAAGATAAAGTATCGAACTGAAAACACAATGCGCATATTAATTAACTTAAAACAGCCAGAAATTCCAAACCAAAGGCTAATTAGAAGCCGTACAATGATGTTACCTTTCTCCCACCTAGCTACATAATACTGCTTTCCAGATGTCAATAGAAGTGATAACCTTATTGGTTACATAATTAACTAACCTCCGCACAGCTCTGTCTTTACACGCACTCCTCGCTTCGTGACATTCGTACATCATCTCATACATACTCTTCTGTTATGCATACTTTGTTGTGCCATGTCTTTCTCGGGCGTCCACTTCCTCCACTCTCATGTGCATTTTATATTCTCCCGAAATTTTCTCCGTACTAAGTGTACTCTGTAAGTCCAAACCATCCCAGTGTCTTTTTCTTAATCTCGTTAACACCCTTACATCGGCCTTGCATTATTTTCAGAACTCCTCATCTTATCCGGTCGTACTCGATTTACTACAGAATTTCTTTTCTGCAGTATTCCGTATCATGTTGTCATTTCGCTGTTAATTTAATCTCTCTCCAGTTCATAGTGAATTATTATTTTTTGTTGATTTTAGAAATGCATATATTTGTGTGGGAAAATATTACACACTAAATTTGCGGGAAAGACTGCAGTGGCCAATCTTTAGGATTTTTAAGAAGTCACACTAAACTGGTCCATTTATGGACGCGTTGACATCGTGGGGATGGCGGTAAAGAAGGATTCCATGTAAATTTCCGAATCTCGATATAATTGGGATACTCTCAGTCGTTTCGAGGTTCCTCGGGCTAACCGGATGGCTTATTTGTTACCGGATTAAAGAATTGTAGCACCAAAAGCATATATTTTCATTAGTCGTTAGTTGTTTAGCTAAAAAAATCGGCAAAAGGATTAGCGAAGGCGCGCGGCGGCTCTGGAAGCGCATCGACCTTAGCGCAAATGGGAATTACGCGGTCTAAAACACTAGACGAGACCGTTTAATGACCATACGCTCCGACACGTGCGATATATTTTAGGTAAGGCCGCGGGCGGAAATAGACGCCACGAGAAGCGGCGATCTATATCAACCGCCACACACACTAACACGGGCGGGACGGAACGGAACGGGCACACGCGCCAAAAATGTCTTACATAATTGTAGTTTGGTATTGCGGACACGCGTCGTCTCCCGGCCAACTGTGTGGGATAATGATCCCAGCGGACAACCAAACAAATAAACAAATAAATGTGCGGGTTATAACGGGACACTCGGATTTAGGCATCAGGTTGGTATTTGTTTACTCGCCTCTTGCAACTTGTAAGAAAGAAAAGAAAGAACGGAATCCAGGCGGATGGGCGATGATCCTGGCCACATTGGTAATCAAATCACTAATCACAGAGTCAACGTTGTGACAATGACTGCAACACAAAGAGCTCTACTAGGTCCGGAAGATATTAACATCAAATCAAATATTAACAAGTTCAGTAACAGATAAAACTTGCAATTTGCCTCTCCAACTCAATTAAGCTATAGTGAAAACCGTTTTCACTCATATTGTTCTCAAATTCTCCTTATCACCTCACAATGTGTAATTGCGCAAATGGAAAAGCATCATAAATACTGATGTAGCTGTGCGAAGCGATGCTAAGCAGAAAACAATTCAAACAGAGGCTACATGTACTCGTACACTATAAAACTACTCCGATCGGATAGAAAATAGTTCTAAATATAATAAAACTGAAATCGTTAATCAGCAGTCATCGCCATTTTGTATTGCATGCCAATTTAAAGGAAGGGTTCTCCACGTCATCACTGGTAGATTTCTAGGAATTTGTCAGCCTGCTTTGGCGTTGAATAAAATTTCAATCAACTAGTCAACTGACCTTCAACTAACCGGAGTACAGAGTACACGTTCTCCGCTGTCCAGGTCGTCTGGACTCGATGCGAATAGTATTCATCGATAAAATTCTATTAATTGTAACTCCTCGCTGGTCATGTCCACTTAGTTCACGAAAGTCATTTTTGGTAATACGCGGGTAAAGTTCGAATTTTGTATAATATAAATAAGATTCTTTCTTGTGCTCGTGTTAAGATTTGCTGCAGCACGTGTAGCACATTAAAATTATCCATCTAAATATAAATCAAGATTTTTGTCGAATTGGCATGAGACGAGAACAAGAATCTTACAAAGTTGTGTATTAAAAAAACATATTATTGGACCTGTACATTTTAGTAGGTATAACATTTTATTTAAGATGACTAGCCTACTTTAATATGAATACGAGTATGTTTGCCATGCATAATTTGGTGAGTGCAGGAATTTCACGAGACGTTTCTCATTATATTAATCGCCAGGATATCAGAAAGCAGTAGGAAAATTGAGTGCTCTGAAAGTATGATCCATGATCACTTATTTGCACAAGCAAGTGACATTAAATTTGTGTCGTCTGTAAACATTTCAGATACTTTTGTCTTTAATTTTTGTTTTTTCGTTGTGTCAAACGCCAGGGTATCAGAAATTAGTAGGTTAAAAGTTAAATGTAAAATATGCCATTCCCTTTGACTTTGTTTTCTCGTAGTATAAAACGCCAAGATTTCAAAAAGCTATAGTTCGAGGGATGTTTAACGTTGCTTTACCGTTGATCCATGACGCCCGATGAGTGATGTCTTATTTTGAGCGTTGTGCAAGTGACATTTGTACCAGCATTGCTGACATCCCAGTGTCAACGTCTCCGTGATATTTGTACACGCTTCTTCGGCCGTCTTCAAAATGCAATAATAACATTCTCCATTGTTCGCGGTGCACGTCCCGGATCAGGTTGCAATGGGACTAATGAATACGATCACTGCAGCGGCCCTAGACGTGTCTCGCATGCCGTATCATCCATTATTCGATGCTGCCACTCTCCGATGCTGCCACTCCGGCCTTTCATGGCGTACGGGGAATTCTATTGCGAAATTGTACTGCCTGGAAAATGTCCGTGCGAGCCGTGCTGGTTGGTTTTTGGACATGGATTGATTATGTCATCTGACCAATTTCATAATATCTTCCCACTATGCCACACAGTATGTATTGTTTTGTGACTAACTGTAATTTCACCATTAAATCACCTGGAAACGACTTCCTTGAGAACTACCCTTCCTAAATTGTCACAGGTTGGTCCTTCGAACCGGATTTTCATTTTATCATCACGCCATACTATCTGAAAATCGTTTTTCTTTTTATATTTTTATTTGCATTTGTTGACTTGCGTAGTTTCATCATTAGATTATGTTACAATGCGCTCTTTGCCTAATATTCCCAGAACACAGAACAGCGGCTTCATTTTCTGTATGCAACCTCAGGTGTTGCATCTTCATTGAGCCACAATCTTACCTTCATTTACCTCGCACACTCAGCTCAACAGCCTGTTGAGTTTAGCGGTTGATCCTCCAAGCCGCCAGTGTGGCCGTCCTTGCCCCTTCCCCTCTCCCTTTCCGCCCACCGCCACCACGTGACCGGATCTATCAGTCTGCCGGACGCGAGTATGCGTGTGTGTGTCTATACGTAATGCCGTCTATACACATGTATGCGTGTGCCATTGACGTGTACGAGTATGCACGAGACGGCGATACCTTGTACGGGAGCATGCAACGAATAATTATAATGTACACATAATCATATTTATTATACCTCGTGTACATGAAAGGAATGTACAAGTTTTAGCATGCGGTACTCAAACTGGCTAATGCTTAGCATCGGTGTTATAACAGAGGTGTTTTCGACCTGCGTTTTGATTGCTACGTTTTGCGATTAAAACAGCTCTTTCAAAAACATTCAAGGCTAAATAAAAAAAGGGTATTTTTGTAACCAACAATATAATGGTTCGTTTCACGTTGTTTTAGAGTTTCCCCGTGAAACGCACGGTTCAAGGTATACCGCTGATAGCATTGTCGTAACCTCTTCCGCAGCCAGACCATTGCTGCCGGAGACAAATCAAAAGCAACAGCCTACGTCATCTAATTTTAAAAGCCCTCTGCAGACAAATAGTCCACCCTTTTGTGGAAAGTAAACAATGCGTGGTCGTGAATTTAAGTTACCCCCAATCTTATGTGTTAACACAAGACAACACAGGAGTGTAAAAGTCTCCACTGAAAACCTACGACTAAACTAATAGCCGCCGAAAACGAATCGGAAGCAACAGGCTATTTCAAAAGCCCTCTACGTAGACAAATATTCCATTTTTTGCAGAAACCTGGACAATGCGTAGTCGTGCGCCCGTCTTATTTTATTTCCCCCCGATCCAGCTTACCGCCTAATTGATCACGATCTGTTCCTTGACCGGTCCGTAATAATACCAGTCGCTTGTGTGTCCGCTTTGATTGTTTGTTATTATTTATTGGAGGCCTGCGGTCGCGGATTCGTGTCCGAGCCCCGATGGCGGGTCGTGATAGACCTATCACGGTGACTCCGCAACAAAGAAAGTTTGCTCCAGAGAGACTCGATGTTGCTCTGCTTTGGACGTTGAATATAACAATACCCTGTGGTTTTTCCAACGCTACAATAGCAACTATAGGTAAGTCAACAGAAACAGTTCATTTACGCTCGACTGGACTTTTACATTTACAAAACAATTAAAAAAGGTGTCCTTTCATTATTAATTAGCACAAACTAATGGTATCACTTGACAATATTACTATATCAAAAACCACGTGAACACCTCAGCACGGGTTCTCCTAATGAGGTGTTCACAGAACACTATAATACCGTACAGTACCTAAAAAACATCCTTACTTTACGCTACATTCTGCACAAGCCACATATAATAAAATTTTGCTTATATTATAGGAATTGCCTCTAAAATAAATAAACCTGTTCTAACTTATATAAGTGTATTTTTGAGGTAAAATATTTTCTTGAAGAATTTCAATACATTACCCGATTACTTTATTTGCTATCTGCGTTTTAAGTTGCATTTAATTCAGCCTCAAATATCTTTTTTTATCACATTATGCGATATTCAAAAAGTCGTGTTTCCCATCGAGTTTTTGGGGATTTTGAGCTTAATTGAGTTCAATATTTTTAAATGTTTAAGTCTTTCTTTCACAAGGGCGTGTCATACTTGGTTTTACCGGTATAATATGAATGCCCGAAGTTTAAAACGTGTCTCCACTATGAAAGATCTTGGTATCGTGTTTGATAGTAGGCTGATATTTCATGCTCATATTGAAGTCACCTTTTTTTCACCTTCATTAAAAATGCTGGGTTTCGTCCTACGTACTTCAAGGAATTTTAAAGACACTCGGGTTCTCATAATTTTATATAACTCGCTAGTAAGGAGTAGGCTTGAGAGTGGGTCGGTGGTTTGGAGCCCACATCAGGTGAAATATTCCCTCATGTTGGAGAGAGTTCAGAAGAATTTTTTAAGATTTCTTTATTTGAGGGAGTATGGCTACTACCCGTGGCTCTATCCGACCGACTTTCTCCTAGGTATGCTCGGAATGAACCATCTGCGGGTCAGAAGGGATGTACACATTGTGACACATTTCTTCAGACTGATTCGCGGATGGTTCGAAAATTCGGCTGTCATGGAGAACATTCATTTCTATGTTCACGATGGTTATCTCCGTCACCGACAGCATAGACTGTTTTATCTCCCGGCCTGCAGGACCAACTTGCCAATGGTCATGCCGGTGGGGAGGGAGGGCAATCTTGCTGTTAAATAGAATCACTTCGGATATCGACATATTTAGCATCAATGAAGCTGCATTTAAACGTAAAGCTTTGTTGCTACTTGTATAATGCCAGTATGCCTTGAATACAATTTACTGAGATTATATATGTCTAACTTATTTTTTGTTTTATTTTTTATTATTTTTTATAAGTAATTATTTTGGATGTTGTACATCCTGTATCATCTTTAAAATGCAAATTTTGTAAAATTTTTAAAAAGAATAAAGAGTTGAATTAATCGAATCGATCACCCAATTGATTCTTAAAGCTTTTAAAATTGAAAATATAAGCTATATTAGACCGATAAATGGTACAATCGTCTTCAATAAAATTATTTTGTGGACATGCAGAAAGTGAAAGAATGGTAATAACATAACAGAAAGCATACAGACAATTTATTGTACTTAAGGTTAAGCTGCAATATTAAGTTATTTCTACTACAAAGTTTAAAGTACAATAATACATTGTCTATTGAACAAATATGATGGTCTCCTTGATAGCTGCGGGTATCTTTAAAATTATTTAAATGTTACTATCATATAAGTCTATCATCGCTATAACAAAACTGTTCTGCTGTTTATTTATGTATCAGTTTGTTTAATACTTGCTGAAGTTTTGATATTTTTTACAATATTATTTAAATCATTATTATATAATTGGACGCAGTATCTCTGTAACAAAACTGTTGTTCTGTTTTCATATTTAATAAAAAAAATCAACTTGTGTACATTGATCACAACATGCATATGCACCTATATTGTTCTAATTTTGCGCTACATTTGTATGATGATTGTTATTTATTGTTGTATTATATAATATTGTTGAACTCCTGCTGAAAAGCTACTTGCAGTGGCTTAGCGGGTACAAGTTCCCATTGTATGTGATTAATATTATTCAATTAAAAAAAAAATTATTGGATAACCCGAATTTTGAACACACTGTTAATAACCATAATAGAAAACGTCTACGAAACAATATTTATTTATTACTCATTTCATTGCCAAGTCTATGCAGTCTTTGAATGGGGGAAATTACAAAATACCTTCTTCTAGTCATACAAACATACTGTTACGAACCCGATTTAGATACATTTGTTCTTGGAGACTATTTAATTGTTCCTCACGGAATGTACCTTTGTTTCTTCACTTGTTTATTATATTTGATTTCTTTCTTGTTGTTTCGGGTTGTCGATTTAGTATAAAGTCTACTTTGTTTCTGTAATTTATTAGATTTAAGATATAAAGATGAAATAATTAAGAACTAGGCACGTAGTTTACTCTAGCGGAGATTTAGGAAAGAAATGAGCTGAGGTAACCAACTCTACCCCAGCAATGATGGAAGAGGAATGTACTCGGGATATAGGATACATAAGGTTTATAAAGGAACTTTCAAAGAGTTGCACCGAGATATTTTAGAAAGTTAGCGGGAGTTTCCAGAAGGGTCTTTCAGGTTCGAGAACAATAGATTAGCTTACAAATTTAGGTAATATGACAATAACCATTGAAATTGATTTTGGGTTTTGCCTTGGGGATAGTTTTATCATGGTATTTATAATTCCGAGATGGGATGATTATTTTAATAGCTACTATAACAAAAGGGTACCTGGGTGACATTGTCTGGTCAAAGGATTAAGGTAAACTAGGAATAACTAGGAATTCAATATGTATGTAGACAGTTAGGGTCAGATGGGTAGGTACATAACAGTACAATGCAATCTGCCTAGACCTGTTTGAGAAGATACTTTTAAACAGCCTTCAATTGAAGATTCTGGTACATTGATATTCATAGACATTATTGGCCTAACGCCAGATTATGTGTTATTGTGCACGTTGGCTGTTGGATAGGTCGTGTACCGTGGACTAAGTATATAGTAGCCGGTGTGTGTGCACTTTGCAGTGGCTAGTTTTGTTCAAATAGCTCTCACTGCCACAGTTCTGTGCTGTGATGATGCTGCGTGAGAGTATCTATGTCTCGAGTGGTCCGGGGGCGTGATTTACAGATTATCCTATGTACGCAAATACTTGAACTTGAAATATTAATGCGTGCTTAAAGATGTTTCGCAATTAAGTTACACAAATATGGGTTTTTTTTTTTAATTTATTAAAATTCCTTTACTTTTCTATTTTTTTTACGTGATTGTATTATCATTTTTAAAACGTAACCTAACACAACCTAAACTTTTACCCATTTTAGCGTTATGTCATATTAGGGCTAGCTAAGGTTTCTTACCTGTATGAAAATCTGAAGCAGAAAAATCTCTCGATTTATGAGCTCTAGCATAGTGAAATTTGCACAGCTCATTTCTGTCTGCAATTTTTATTAGTTTCAACTATTTTCTGTTCGCAAAGTGATTTCCATCAGATGATAATGGAGATTTTAAGTATTTGTTTAATTATCCTAAAATAAGAAAAAACGCCCTCAATTCTTCAACAAGAACAAAGAGTGTTTAACTAAGACAAAGCCGACTGCTGACAGTGCTAACTGCCACTCGGCTGTTACAAAATAAGTATTTTTCAAGATTGTCATTCGTTAAGCCTTCACTTTCAAATTCTTTTCTTAGATCTCTTAAGTACTTCTGCATGTTCTTTTTATATCAAAGTGACTCCGTGGCATTCAATAAAATATGTTTTTTATCATTTACGTCAAATCCCCGAATGTTTAAGAATCTTTTTTTTACTGTTTGGATAATGATCGGCGTCGTCAAAAAAGGTTCGCGGCCTCCACTGCCTCACCGCCGGCGGCCATTGCATTGTCTGTGGCCGGTGGCAGTGATCGCCAACCATAAATCGCCACGTGATCGATGCAACGCGAAGATATTGGAATAATATTGTGCATAATTAGTGCTTACATACTTACGTACATCGGACATCGGACATTTCATGTACTCGTACATAGATATAACAGTTAGTGTTTGCAATGGTAATGGTCGCCGTTGGGATGGTTGTATTAATGATAATGAGTAATTATGTTGTATCACCGATGATTTTGTATGCAGTACATTTATGGATTTTTCGTTTTCGTTTTAAGGATATTATTATTATTCGTTTTATTTTATTTTTTGCTTCAGGTCATACCTATAAATGGTGTTGACTTTTATCGTTCGGAAAGTCAGATTCCAAACAAAATTTAATCAAGAAATATTTTGGATTTTTAGGAAATAATATCAAACATAATACCCATAAAAAGTCGAATAATAAATATTTTCTACATTGATGGTCAAACCACAAAATTCTATCGTTCGAGGAATAATTATATGCATAATAGTAATATTTTGTTTACATTAACCGCCCGTCCTTTGGTAAACAAGTAGGTAAAAAACATGTTTTTTATTCATTAGATTTCGCAATAACAATACGTAGTTACAATATACCAACTTGTATGGGAGACGCGAAAATATCCGAACACATCCGTTAGCTTCGGCTCACCTCGAAATACTAAACGATGACACAGGAACAAACTTGACCTATACGAATGTTTTGTGGGTTTCGGGTATAGTTTTTTTACGGGATACGGCTTGTTGCGTTGGGGCGATAATATAGCGCCCACATCACGTAAGTTCGTATGGGTAGGGCGGTTAATGTCGCGTTAAACTGATTGATACAAGTTGGTCAACGAGTTATTAAAATAGTCCACATTTTAAATTTAAGAAATGTGCGTATACATTCACATTATTATAATAAAACATTATTTATAAATATACCTAAAAGATGATACAAAAGTACAAGGAAAATCAAAACCAAAAAGGGTAAAAAAAAAGAAAAAAAAAGATTAGTTAAATTTTTTTTAAATAATTTTTTTTATGGCAACATGTTGTACATTTTTGGGACATGTTGTATATTCTAAGGTTCTTTGATCGTACTTAATTAAGTATCTGGGAATTAGAATTCTATCGTTGTTTTTTTTTTTTAACTTGTTAATGTAAGTGTCTGAACTGTGAAGAGAGACTGCAGTTTACCTCTAAAACCTTTTGCAAAACAGGTCAGAAACCGTTGAATATTTTTTACAGTAATTTTTTTTTATGTTTGTAGGCCGTATGAAAAGACGCGGGTTGTGCTTCACTGTACTAAGGTTTATTCACACCTACCAGCACCGCGCAGTGCGGAACGGTACAGTGCGGGAACGGCACAGACGCGAGTATTTACATTGCACCGTACAGCACAGAGCAGACAGCACAGACGCGAGTACGACTGTCAACTGAACTGTCAACTGAGCGTTAGCTTCCGCCACAACATGTTTGAAGATTATATAATCCTATTTACATATTTATTATTATTATTTTAGAACCTAAATTCTCTGACCGATTCAATCAATTTTTCGTTGTCCTTCTTGGTTTTAGCAATATCCACGTCTATTGATGGTGACGCCTAGATGGCGGTGTTAACGGTGATGTGTTGAAACTAACGGCGCAGGCGCAGACGTCACCAGCGGCCGCCAGTACCGTCAAAATATTTTGTCCGAAAATCTCGGCTGGCGCTGGCCCGTGCATGCGCGAATACGTTATGCTTATGTACGTTATAATGTGAATGTGCTCATAGACAATGTAAGCAACTAATGTTGTCATGCCTGTGCCATACTGTTCTGCACTGTGCGGTGTTGGTGGATGTTAATAGATCTTTACACGGAGCACAGAAGTAGCGAGTAGTTATACTATGAATCCGACGCGACATATTGCTACCTCCTTGCTTATTTTAAACTAGTCGCTGGTAACTGCATAGCGCATCGCTTGCTACCGCTATTGCTAAGCTATTAACTAGGTATTACGCTATTATGAACGGTGTCCAGTGTCTAGTGTCCAATCTTCAGTCTGCCGACCTTGACGCCCAGAGTAAGCACCTTTTCCCTGGACCCTGGCGCACTGCATACATTGCACATTACTGCAGCGCTACTCTACTGTTCAACTATGATTGTTTAATGGCGTTGATTAGGTTTGATTGAAAATTTGTGTTTTGCGCTATTGTGCTTTGTTCACCCCGCTTTTCGGATCTTATACCTGGCTACCAACACACCTCAAACATTTAATCTATAGAGAAATGCTTCAGATGAAATTGAATCCTTTCACATAAAAATCAAAATTGTACATATGCTCGTATATGCATTGTGATGCGCTGAGGGTGGCTCGACAGTTCCCAGATCCCCCGTCAGAATAGATGGCCCCCTGACAATTGATCCCCCGACAATTGATCCCTCCGACAGTTGATCCCTCGTACAATTGATCCCTTAAAGGATTATTTCTGTTGCACGTCCCCATTTGAAAATTAATTATGCAGAGAGGATATGCGGCCATATAACAACAATTTTGTCATATCTACTACGGCCGTATATCCCCTCTGCATACTTACTTTACAAATGAGGACGCACAGCAGAAATAATCCTTTAGAGGATCAACTAACCGAGGGATCAACTGTCATGGAACCGCCGCTGAGAGCTCCTTTGTAACCCTTTTCTATTGTCGTTCGTCGTTTATGAAAAAGACAGAGCAGTTACTACTACGCCTATGGAGCGGTTGGACGAAGTAAGGAGTGTCTGTAGAATATGTGATGCACAAGTGAATGGAAAAAGAAGTCTGGGACGCTTCAGGAAGACATGCACGATCAAGGGAATCAAATAATTAAGTCGGATTTTTAATGTTTAAGATTTTGTGTGGCGTTTTATCCTCTCTGCCTACCCCTGTGAGAAATGACGCGATGGTTACAATGTGGAACTCCAGTTAAATGTTTAGTTCTAACTTTAATATAATTTTTTTTTTTAAGTTTGTTTTCATAGTTAAAATAATTGTTAAAGTTTGAATTTTTCAAAGCTCGCTAAAAGGCACGAAATCTATGGCTTGTTGGGTGTGACGTCACTTTGCGAATTTCACTGTAGATTTTATACTGAATTTTTATGCGAACATTCTGGACGTGTTTTGCATTCATTAAAATTTAACCACTTTTAATTGAAGCACGTTGTAAAATGTCAGCATCCCGTCACTATTCTTTTTCCAATTTACCAAAATGTAAAAATGCAACAATAGTCGCACTTTCATTAATTTTTTTTCATGTTTCTAATATTCCGAACATCGTTTTTGAGGAATTAACTTTACCATATTTATATATAATAATAATAATAGTTGGATGATTTGTATAGCGCCGTTTTTGTGAAAAATCACCTCAAGGGCGCTGTACAAAATATTTCTTAAGTAATTATGTACAAACAGATACAGAAAAACATACTTACCTGGCAGGTCGCATCAGATGAACACAGTTTTAGAAAAATTTATTTATAGAGATGATAGTTTTACATGGTTATTTGTTTCTCCTTTTCTATTGATGTTACATTTATTAGATGATTGGTGGCACAAGAAGAGATGGTATTTATTGAATACCGTATAAAACAAATGATGAAAACTTTATTTATTTATTGATAAATTAGTACAAAAAGCGTATATGGCAATATTAAAAAATTATTTATTTACTGTAAAACTGGGAATAGCTAGGTATTTCTCAACCTTTCTATTTTCTATATTTTTCCCCTCCTCTCAGCTCCCTCACACTGGGGAAGCTATAGACCAACAAAAAAAACTGTAAAACTGGGAATAGATAGGTATTTCTCAACCTTTCTCTTTTCTATATTTTTCCCCTCCTCTAAGCTCCCTCAAACTGGGGAAGCTATAGACCAACTAAAAAAAACAATTTTTTTTTTAAAAAGTCAAAAAAATATTTAATAAAAAAACCGGCTTCGGGCAGTTGTAATGGGAGGTAATCAAAAATAAAAATGAAACACTCACCCTTTATGTACGTATGCACTAACCTCGCTGGTGCGAATCATCTTGCCGTACTCGGTAATCACATGCGTTTCTGTTTCAATTGACGCATCGGCTTCCGCGACAGAAGTCGAAACATGTTTTTCGTCCGCCGAGAAATACTTGTCATCTGCCACATTGCCACATTGCCACTGGTGTCACTGGTCTCCTGCGACGTGAGAACATTTAGAAGGTTTGAGGGCCCTATGGATCAGTCCTCCCGGCCACCGTCCTCCCCCGCCGCTCCCCCCTTTTAAGGGTATTCTGTGTTATTTATCCTAAAAATATATGAATAATAATTCATTGTCTTAGCTTAAATACATTCTTGAATATAATGGAAACATTCACTCTGTCATTTGTGTTAGCGTCTTGCAATATATCGTAAGGAATAAATACAGTTAACTTCTTTTTTTCCAATTCAACATAAACTTTGACGAAGCCGTATTTAGTTTTGATAATTTAACTGCA
Organism: Halesus radiatus; assembly: GCA_022606495.2. Lineage (NCBI taxonomy): Eukaryota > Metazoa > Arthropoda > Insecta > Trichoptera > Limnephilidae > Halesus > Halesus radiatus. Next base: position 76,561 of record JAHDVE020005903.1, on the reverse strand, counting down.
TCTCTTTATATGGTCTATAAATAATGTGTAACGACAGCCTGTCCAAAAAGAGAAAATAAATGTAAAAAAAAACTTCATAAAACTTTCACAAACACGGCGCTATAAAAATCTTCCTATTATTATTATTATTATTTATTAATCATGTTAAACCAGTGTAAAATTCATCGGTTAAATTATTAGCTCACAATAGTTTATACGAACAAAGGCATAATATTCCATACTTTTTTCAGACTCTCATAATTCTTTCAGTTAGAGCAATTCTGTGGTACAAAATTATATTTCAGCACATTAATAACCCTATATATAATACAAATAGACTAGAGCACACTTGCAATACTCGTCTCGATTTTAATGAAGGATTGATGGTTCCTAAGCATACGAACGTTAGATTACATGTTTCCTACCAGTTTAAATATGTTATTTATGAATTATTTTTAAATATTGAACAATATTACAGCTTAAAGTCGCCCAAATTAAATATAAATTTCGCTAAAACAACAAAACAAAAACATGTTTACAATACAAAACAAAATCAACCCCAGAATACACGTGAACCTCTCTGTGTGGCCGTGTGTGTGTATTCCTGAAAACCATCAAAGACATCAGCTCGCGATGCCAATAATCACAAGAAAAAAAACGCTTTTGTGTAATTACTGTAAGTTGTCGTTTTTTGTGAATTGCACAAATCAGCATTGTTTTATTTCGCACATTTGAATGACTTTAGCTCCGCTGTCGTTGCGGCCGATACGCAATAAACGACGCGGATGTCGGCAATCAAAGTGTTAGCGCAATCGCTTCATTCGCATCGTGCACCGCTGCATCGCTGCACCGCAACTACCATCAGTCGATCGATCAGTCGCGTTGGTGGTTGGTGACACCGAACTTGCCGGTCGCTCAGTGTGCCAACGTCAATATAATGTTCATTTTTACTTGCGGTGCACGCATTTCGTTCATACACATATACACGCGCAATAATCGCAACAGACGTCCGATAAAAAAATATTGATCACTAATCCTCGTTGGTGACACTAAGCACGGTTTAGCTAAATTTTAACCAAATGCTCAGTTCGGAAACGTCAAAATAATGTCAACAAATTTTTACTTTATTTGCTAATTTTTCGAATTTAGTTACACGCGTAAAAACGCAACAATTGCAACCGATAGTTGATAGTCGTGCCTCTGAAAACTCCCCTGTAACCTCTATTTCTGTTACACGCGTCTTATGAAATATAGGCCCGGGTTATATAGGTAGGCACGTGTTCCTGCCATCGATTTTTACCTTTATTCATATGTTACTAGCTGAAGTACCCGACATTGCCCGGTTTTATGAATGGTTAGTAGTAAAGTTTTGAGGTTGTGATGTGTTACCCCTACCCCTACCCCCGCCGATACCCCCACCCTTACTCCTCCCCCTACTCCTGCCTATGCCCTCGCCACTGCTCCTATCCCAGCCCCTACCCCTACAGCTACCCCTATCCCTCCCCAGTAATTTTCCTCTTATTTTAACGTCAAATGTCCAAAATTCTGCTTTAAAGGGTGGGACTGTGGGGGTGGGGATGGTTTTATAAATGTCATGTAGACAGTGACCTTCCTCTTGTTTTAAAGTTCAAGTATGTAAAGTTACATCAAGCTTAGAATAATATTGTAGATTTCTATAAAAACCAAACAAATTACGAAACACTCTTGTTTATATGTATTTATAGACACGGATATTATTTTGTTACACGCGTTATGAGAAAGCGGGAGAGGTTACAACGGACCTATCAGCGGTATGCCTATAGATTCCCACCGTCATTATAAATAATAATAAGCTGTCCTAATGAGCGCGTTCACTTATCGTTTATTTCTGAAATATTTCTATAATGAATCAATTTAAATATTTATTTTTTTGCCTTATGAAAATATGAATTAATTTAATCAGAATTTCTGTGGAAATTTTAGCAGCGTCTGCGTAAACGTATCTCTATATATCTACATATATGTAGGTATATTAAAAATATATACAAATTTGCATACTGTTTTACATAATAGAAACTCTTCAAATAATAATAGTACATGAATAATTTGTATAGCTCCGTTTTTGTGAAAATTCACCTTAAGGGTGCTGTACAAATATTGCTCCCTAGGCTTTATGTTATGACGTAGAAATATATACAGAAACATACTTACCTGGCAGGCATTTCCAGTTAACACATTGTATTATAAAGTTTTATCTTGGGAAGATAGGTAGGTGCGTGTGAGTCTGCTCGCACAGGACACAATTATATAGTATAATAATAATTCCTTTATTGTAATTAAGTTTAATTATAAAATACGTGTATAATAAAGTGTACAGTGGCTTAAAAAGTAGATATGTATACTCGTAAAAGGGAAAGTAGAAAATAATATAATAACTGTGGAGGTAATATGTAAAGAACAGAAATGCATAGTCACATAACCCTCACTAGGCTAGCCTGTGTTTGTTGAGGCAGTAATTTAGCATATTATTTTATAATACTTATGAATATACACTTATATTAAGATATGTTCCGTAAACGGTTAAATCAATAACTTCGAATTTGGGTGAGTGCACCGGTAAACCGACAATTTGTTTGTTTTTTTAATATTTTTTATTTTGACTTCCTCCGTAGTTTTGTTGTAAGATTACTGACTATACGAGTATATCCGACGATTCACAGTCTAGCTAAAACGGTTGCTGCGAACAAAACTATTAAAGAAATACCCACATAACAGCAAGAGTGTTATGTATTTAGTAGATAATTAAATAATAATACAGAACGGCTACCGCAGTGGAAAGAACGCCTCTATAATGCCTATTAGTATCGTGATTATATAATGCCGGCGCTACGCTGGTCGCTCGCTGTTGGGGCTAATACCACCATTACATTATAATTATATTAGTGGTAGATTCATTATTATGTCATTTTGCATGCTGTTTTATTATTGCGTATGGCTCGGATACGTATCCGTGCGTTGCATCGACTAAATACTACTTGATTTTACGGACCAGCGCGTATTGAATCTTAGTATCTATCTTATAACGAAGTTCTAATCGGCACTTGTACGAGTTTCACCATCACTCGGTAATGGAATCACTTGAAGGTGAGCCTCATTCATGAAATGACTTTTTAAGGACGATTCGATTTTTGCCAATTAGATTGGTAGACATCGGAGTATATGCACTATCAAAAATATATGCTTAAATTACAATAAAAAATTGTCATTTGAAATACAGTTATCTCGGTTCGAAAAATATCAACCTTTCATTTTAATAGGCCATACATTGAGTAATAAAACGGCTCAAATATGCACTAAAGATCAAAAAAGGCTCAAATATGCACTAACCACCAAAACGGCTCAAATATGCACTAAAAGACCAAATAGGCCCAAATATGCACTAAATAGCAGTTTGATTGCATCCACCAGTTCATCGATCTGTAATACAAAACTATATGTACAATGCATTTGACTAATGAACGTGGTGCCGTGTTAAAGTATACATGTTATTAATTTTATGTACAGGCAGATAATATTATACAGGACCATACTTACCTGGCAGGTCAATTGAGGTTAACACTGTTTATTAACGAAATGTATATACAGTTTTTCACGCAGAGGACGCAATATTGGAAAACACATGTTACTGGAGATAGGTGCTATTTACTCCTGGTATTTCTTTTAACAATAATTATTTATTTTCTTGCTCGTTTTTAGGAACGGAAAAGCAAATTTTATGATGGTTGGAACAGTACAAGAATTTGATTAGAATTTATCTTTCTAAATGTGATTCCTTCCTCGATAAGAAACAGATTGAAGTGTGAGGCCTCAAATAATATTAATAAAATAAGTGTACAAAATATAAGTAATTCAAGAGCGGTACCCGCAGGGCAATGTAATGCAAAATCATGGGGTTTTAGTTTGAAAATTTGATGGCCTAGAAATATCATAGATGATTTAATTAAATACTTCAAGTAGAACACACCTTGGCCTTTCGTTTAACCGGCCATTTTTTGGCGAGTCTTTTAATAAGTCTAGAAAAAAATAAAGTATCAGACCTAAAAAAAATGTTTAAAGTGCGAAATCTCCTATTTCCCAACCCCCTTTCCGATATTGTTGTATTGTTGTATTGTTGATTGTGAAAAATTAAGTTTTTTAGAATATGACCGTAAAACATTTTAATTATTTATTTATTTATTTAACTTAAAATAGAACACATGAACATTGGTTACACGTATTCTAATATGAACATAATATCTACATATAATTAAGAATTACAAATCAAACTTTAAAAATTACGACATTAAAAATTGCACTTTACGTATTTCGTCACTTCCTTCTTAAATTTCAAAACATTTTCCTCTTCTTTTATATTGTTGGGTATTTCTTGGAATATCTTCATGGCTCTATGGTATATAGTAATGAGTTTTGCGATTTTGTTTTCTTTCGAAAGGGAATTCGTATTTCATTTGTTCTTGTAGAGTGGTTATGTCTGTGTTCATGTTTAAGAATTTAGAATTTTGTTGGCCGTTAAACATTTTAAAGAGAAAAACTATAATATATAATTTCCTTAAAAGACGGTATGTTTAGATCCCTTGGCATTTTTTAACTTTAGAATATTTGTTTCGTCTTTTATGCCTGAGCTTTACAAAATAAAATAAAACACGCATTTTGGTGATGTTTCTTTTGCGTAAATCGAAACATGCGACCGGTGTTAAGCGGGAATTTCAACTCTTTCTCCACCTGTATAAGGAGTGATTGATTTCGTTAGAATTTTAGGAAGTGGATCGCCTTCAAATAGTTGCACTTCATGTGGTCTAGTGTAAAGTTACATATTTCTGTCTTGTATGGTGTGTGTGGAAGTCTTTATTGTAATGAAGGATATGAAAAGGTCTATAAATAGAGGAAAATAATCCGCCACTTTTCGGTCCCACAACGTCAAACCTTCAACTATGTTAGGATAGGTCAATGCAATTCTTTTCTTATAATCAATCGTTCATTTTGCAAACCGTCTGGCGATATTAAAAGTCAAATTTTCTATTTTGATGATAACAAATGAATTTTTACTGTTGTAATGATGATTTCGTTATTCATTTGTCTCAGTTCTGTATAGTCATGTACGGTATGTCGTTTAAATGAAATTTGAATTCGTGACATTCCCATTAATTTGATGCCATAAAACTTCAGGCTATCTTTTAACCGAATGGTTCATAAAACTCCCATCAAAAAACCAAAACGCAACTACCTTAACTGTCTCACATTAGTAGTGGAAAAACTATATAATTCAAACTACACAATCCGTACACTTCCTCGTGTCTGAATCTCTCAATCTTCGGAATTCTTTGTAAATTTTCTTTTTACTTTTAGTTTCTTGGACTCGCAGTTGAAGTGTGAGACTATTTCTAAAATTCTACCATCAGACTCGTGTTGGGTTCGATGATCTCCGACTGCGAAACGTGCGAGATTTTGCAAAGAAAATTACAACATGGCATCTTATAAACTGATCTCTGTGCTCTAATATCAAATCAAGTCAAGAGTTGTAGGAAAGCAGAATGGGTAGAAGCAAGAAAGGGTGTTGCGATTGTGCCTCTTTCACATTATTATTATAGTTTAGTTTGGCCGAGCTTTTGCTCGGAACAATAAAGATGCGTGAAGTCTGATTGTTCACTTTCGGAATAAATTCATTTTTGTTCTCACGACTTTTTATACAGGTATCCAACGTAATCAATCACGATTTTAAATGTAATAATACTGTCGCAGACGACTGCCTTTTTAGTAATAATATGATAATAATTTAAATTAAATAAAATATTGCGGATTTCACTAAATCGGTGCCATGTTCGTCTTCAATTATTTCAAGTTATTTATTTATTTACACTTGATACGCATTTTATTACGTAGTTGCACAATTGTGAGCTTATTGCCAGTTGGCAATTTCTTCCAACCCGCCCAGATTCTTGGTGGAAATAAAATAAAATTATGTAACTTTTTCTTCATGGTGTTGAATTCATCTGGAAAAAATGAAAAAAAAAGAAAATTCCTTATTAATTATGGTTTTCATTCAAAACAATAATTGAACCACCTCAGTCAATACAACACAGGTCAGTAATTGCCAAATAGTAGTCTCCCGTCTGCGCATGCACCGCTCTATCCCTTCTTCCATCTAAGTATTCTTTCCATGCACACATCACAGTTCACAATGGCTTGAAAATGTGTCCAAACTCAGATGCACATAAAAACATGGATACATTTTTAACAAAATGTTCGTTTTGCTTTGTTTCAGAAGAGGAGCCTTGCCCTCCGGCGCACCTGTTGAACGGCGTCGGCGTGGCTAGGGTGGCCCCCAGCGCGCCCATAGCTATCCCGCCCTCGCCCGGCAGCGTCCCGCGCCGCCCTGCCGCGCCCTCGCCCGCCGCCCAGCACCTGCTGCCGGTGGCCGCCTACCTGCTGGACCACGACCTGCCGAGGGCCAGGAGCAACAGCAATGGGTCAGTACCTTCTCAGCAGTCTCTGTAATTTGTCACTCGGGGTAATGGGTCAGTTATCGTAGTCTGTTCTGCCACCTGTTGTGTTGACATTGGATTGATAATAATACTTTATTTGAAATACAAATTATTTAAACTAGGAACAAATCCCGTTTTATTGACAAGTTTAATTCATATTAAGCCTAAACGAAACATAATAGCGCTCAAACATTGCGCTAATTTAAATATTTTACAAAAATCACCTTTAGCACATAATGCATTTAAATGTTGAAATAAATTGTTGGTGGGGGTGTACATACCGAATGAAATGGAATTCATTTTTACTCCAGATTTGAAGCTCAATTCCTTCAAGAATCTTATAAAAATACAATATATTATTGTAAAACTAACAAATATTTTATTTTTATAAGTTTCTTGAAAGCTTTAAATTTACAATAACAATTTATTCTATTCCGTATGTTCATCCGCCAACAAACAATTCGTCTCAATATTTTGAAGCATTAATTGCTAAAAGTGTTTTTGTTCTAAAATATTTGAATTAGCGCAATTTGTGAGCGTGTATCACGTTTCGTTTAACCTTAAGTGCCATTATTCAAATATAGAAGGAAAAAAGATAGTATTGACATGGTACATAAAAATAATACAGATAAATCAATTGTGTATACCGGATAATTTAAGTATATATTATATATAATAACTAATAACTAATATACTTAGTATAAAGAGATGAGAAAAAAAAGTATAGAGTAATCGTTTACGTATATAAGGTAATTGAAGTATAATAATTAAGTACTTACAAAGAGATGAGAAAAAATAAATATTATACAGTAATCAGCGTATGACAATTATGTAGAATGTTTGATACGTACTACTAGTTAGTGCTATGAGGAAGACTTGTCAAAAATCGAAATTCTCAGTTGATTTTGAACATTTTAATATGTCAATCAATGCTTCAACCCAGCAAGCAGACTAGTCCATATAGGCTCTAAAACTGTGTCCCTGGCTAATACCTTATTAGGATATTGAATTGTACTATCAGGTCAGTTGGCACTCCACGGAAGAATGAGTCTGCAATAAATGCATTCTAGTTTTTACACCATTTCCAATGATGACTTGAACTCACGGAGGTTTTATGTTGGTTCAGGTCTGGAGGTCGCGCAGCCGGCACGCGCGAGGTGCACAACAAGCTGGAGAAAAACCGGCGCGCGCACCTCAAGGAGTGCTTCGAGCTGCTCAAGCGCCAGCTGCCCGCCTCCCCTGACGACAAGAAGTCTTCCAACCTCTCCATCCTGGACTCGGCCATCAAGTATATCCAGGTAAACATCCTTCCTCACTCTCCCATGGACAGCTTTCTTACTAATGTTTTGAAAGCTCAAATCCGCAAATTTGTATTATTTCCACCATCTCTTTGTATAATATACATTCTACTCCTTTTTTCCCCTTCCTCAATTAGGAAATAGTCTGACCCAAGACTATGACTGCAATGAATTGAGGGCATAAGTCTCTATCTTTTAATGTGTGTTACTGTGACCATTCATTGCATTATTTTTACTGCTAATGGATATGTTCTAATGGAAGCTTGGGATCTTGTTGGAGCTTTTATTTATTTATTTTGAGATACTTCTCAAGAGCTAATATCGTTGATTTGCTAGAAGAGTGACATGTGTCGAAATTTCATTTCAAGTCATTTTCATTTTCAAGATATGTATATGAAAAAATGAACTCTGAAAGCAATAATTTATTTGTCAGTAACACTTCTTTACCATTCCTACTCGCTGCTAGAGGGCAGTAGTGTCACTATTCTTATTTGGGGAATATCTCCAACGGTTTTCAGTAATAATGGCATCAGTAGTTCATATGGAACTGCCAAAGTGGACGCACGTCGATTTACAGTTTTGCGTTGGACTAATGTTTTCATAAATGTTTTTGCTAGAATATTGTAACACTTTGACTTGTGTTAGTATTAATTAATCAAAATTTACCAAGAATAATGTCATAAGTCAAAAAAGTGTGTGTTTTTTTTTTAACCCTTTTACAATAATGCGAAATACAAATAAATGTTATATTATTAGAATTCAAAACTTGATAAATAAAAAATTTAAGTTTGAAAGAAAAATGCATTTTTATTCTGCAATGACCGAGAAGTGATCAATTTTCTCAAAAAAATAAATTCTAATTGATTTCCTAAGAAACTAACTTGTTTGAGTTATGTCACTCTTCTTACAAATCGACGATATGTCTGTACTGTGCACAATCAAGGGAATTATATCGCCACGCAGTAGGGCGTCATTGTGAGAGCAGTTAAATAAGGAGCTGTGGGAAGGCAAACACTCCATTTTTATGCTGTCGACATCAACAGTGAATGTGTGTTTTACTTGAAGCTTATCGAAGGAATAAATTCCCGACCAGACTGCTAAAACAGATCATTTTAATTTTGATATAGTAATTTGTGGGGTGCAGCCCATAAAGGTTGAAAAGCTGTGCCTACCCTGAAATAAAAAAATTAAAACTGCCACAAATTTCTGATCAAAATGTATTTTTTTTACAAAAATTTGTGTATATTATATGTCACAATCGTTCTACATGGATGAATTGTTTCCATTTGACAAATATATACTTTTAGTTGTAACCTGATTTATGATACGTTTTACTTCCTCATTCTAGTTTTTTGCAGGATACATAATGCAAGTCACGCATCCCCATACTGCTTACACTAAAAGCTGTTGAAATAGTAAGCCCGCACTATTAGTAATTTCTGAACAATTATAAAATGTTCGTTTCGAAATTAGAAACATAACATTATCTCTTCAGTAAAGGTTTTACCCCTTTCATAAATTGACAGTTTTTTTACTTTCCAACATTACCGCCAGGTTAAAGGCAAACATAAACTTTTTTGCAGTACCGCCATCTGCGGAGGATAAAATGAATTAACAATTCTTTGACTGAAGGAAACTGTTGCCTTATAATTTAAATATTTTATTATCTAAATTTAGAAAAATTGTGACAGTTCGAATATAAAAATCTTTCAAACAAACCACAGTCTACCTTTGGTCATAGTGCAATGCACTCCACTGCTAGTAATATATTAACATTTACCTGAAAAGTTATGTAAAATCTTGTACGAAAGCGAGTTGAGTTTAGTTGGCAACAGATTATTCAAGAATGGTAATGGGTCTGCAACCAGACAGGATAAGATTAAGGCGGTTTTCCTCCATTTAATTTCAAATGCAGAAATATTACCATTTTTATTGACAGATACTGCTGCAGTTTCGATGGTTATTTTATGACTAGAAATAATCAAAACCCACGAGACAACATAAAAATGTCCATTAAATTAGCATTGAGTCGGCATTTGCCGTTATTTTATTTTAAAATGTTTGTAAATGCATAATTTTATTCTAATTTTTAAAGAAACTTCCTAAAAACACTGATTAAATTTACATTACAATTATTTTTATATTACTCGGTCCTTTCAGAGTATTGTTTCTTGAATCTACCCCACAGAGAAGAGAATTAACAGAGGTGCTGTTATGGGTGAGGGGAAGAAGCCAAAATTAGCAGGGTGAGGGGTGAGCCTGGCGGCATGTCCCTTTCAGTGATTTGCCAATAGATAAATCCCGACATTTTGCAGGAAACTCGCATTGCACTGCAAAGTATTCATATTTACTCTTCAAAAAGCAAATCTGCTAATGACCAACTCGTCCTTTTTACAATTGTGTGGAATTTATCGCCAATATCCTTCCCGTAGCTGCCGTGCCAACACCCAAAACTAACCCAAACTGCCAATTTAAGTAAAAACGCAATTGATAAAAAAGGTTCGGCTTGCTTACATGAACAAAATATTTTGTTAGAGTATTTAGTTTGACCTCCTTAGAAATATTTATTAATTTACTTACTGCAGGAAACAATGACATGAACACTTTCGCTTTGTCGTCATTTTGGTTTGACAAGATTCTTTCGCAAAACTGTTAGGAATTATATTGAATAAGCTTGAAATTGAGTAAAATAACGATTTTCTATGGAATGTAATTCGATATTTGTGATTATTATCCACTATCACTTCTATTTTGATACCATTTTAATGCATAAGAATGCGTTATTCCGTAAAATCTTACGATGATCATTAGACGGCAATCAGCGTTCGAATGATAGCGGAGTTTATTAAAAATATGCGCGACCCGGGCTGGTGCCAAAATAGATGTTACCTGACCTTTGCCTCCAGGTCAAAATGGTACGGGTAGATCTTGCTCAGTGATCTACCCTTAGTTTATTTTATGTGATATGTCAAAAAAACTCCCATGTACTATTAACAACCAAGAGAACTATTTCGCCAGTCAGTTGAGCAAGGCTGTGAGATAGGTTAAGCAGAATTTTTGCTATTGTGGTTCTTTAAGGCGCAAGGATTTATTTTTATTTTTTTATTTATTCATCTATGAAAATAATATAAGGTTGATGGTACTGTGTTGAGAACAAGCATAGTTTACAGTTTACAACATAATATTATACAAATAAAAAGACAATTAACATTGTACCATTGGTAATGGAGCTAATAAAACATTATACTTAGCATAGTGAAGAGATAGGATCTCATAGGGACATAGGACATCAAATACAGACTGACCCAGAAACCACTCAACTGCACTTAAAACACATAATCTTACAATTCTTTCAGCCATTTTATCAAATTGAAATTATTTAATTAAATATTATGTAAATGAAATTCTCAGCACGGGAAATCCCAGTGAGGATATATAAAATAAAGAAAGATTATAAAGAAATGTATTATTATTGTTTACTTATACTACTTATAAGGAGGTTAAATAGAATTGTTAATGTTTGGTCTGTCAATACAAATCGTGATACCAATCTTTGTGTTTAATTTGTATTTACCATAATTTGTATTCTGTCTAATTTATTTATTCTTTTGATTATTTGATTATACACTCATCTGGGCTTTTACGTGGATTTTAAAACGTAATCAAAAGAGCTATCAAATATTACAAGTACATAGAGATTTTAAACCATAAAGTAATGAACAATCCTATTGGTTAATGAATGAGACTGATAGTTAGTTGTGTAATTGTTGCAGAAAAATGTTACAGTTTGTCTTGTCTTCCTCTCGGTACATTTAATTTAATAGTGGCGAGGATAGCAGGGCTGTCAATTAGGTTGTTAATGATTCTATATAATATATATACTAGGTCTGACATAATTCTCTTGTCAGACAGCGTAATCAGATGCAATCGATTAATCAAACTTACATAATTACTTACATGTGAAATGATCTGCCGACCTCTGTGTTTCCTCCATCCTACAACATGGGTCTCTTCAAGACCCAAGTTCACTCCTTCCTATCCTCTAAAAGACCCTCCACACAGCATCCCCAAAGATGATATAGGCCTTGAGGGTAATTATTTCCGTCAGAGTCTCCTGTGTGGTGTTTCCGTAAAAAAAAAAATTAATATGTTCAATTGTAATTTCGAGTTTAAAATTTATATACCTAAGAAATTTGTGCTGAACCTGTTCTATATTCTTAGAGTGTACTTTATACGAAGGGGACCAAATAGCCAGTAGAAGTACACTGTTCAGCTTTGTTGCAAAGTATCTAAAAATATTGTGGCCTAAATGTTTTTTTAGCGAAACGGATAAGTAATAGATTAAGCCCTTTGGATCTAGAATCGCGACCAGTTTGGAAATTGTCAAATAGAGTTCTGTGTTTAAAAAGATATGCTAATATGTTTTTGGCGTAAAGTTGCCTAATATCCAAAACAGAGATTCTTCTAAAGATTTCGTCTGGCGACAGTGGTAGCTTCACCCCAGACTATAATACCGTATTCGATTAAAGATTGACAAAGTACATAGATTAAAGAGGGGATGAAAGACAAATGCCAGTAGCTCGTTTCCCATGCATTCCGTTTTACAAAAGATTTGAAAAAGCATTTCGTTCTTTCCAACTTTTCCTTTATCAACTGTAAACAAGTGTTCCTCTTATATCTGCCGAGTTTCTCGCTACTTCTGAAATTGATCAGCTATATCATTAGTGAAAAATAAATTTTAGAAAAGGATAGACCATTGGCAAAAACCGCGATTAATAAAACTTAACATAATCTAATATAAAGTTCAAACAGGTAGTTAAAATAATGGTCAAAATAGAAATTTCATCTAAATTATATTGAACCTAAAAAGTATCTTTTTGTAAGTCTTTGCATAATTATTATTCACCTTGACTAGATCCATACTAAGATATTACAGCGGTTCAAGTTTACCAAATACTTTAAGTTTATAACTTTTTAACAGCCTAAAAACTGGTTCATAAAAAAACTTTTAAAGTTCTCAAATAAAAAAAAGCATAAAAATGGAATAGATGGAATGTCCGCTTTTAATTAATAGCTCCTGCCAATACCATTTATTCAGGTTCCCGGTACATTTACTCATGGCATCTCTAATATGGACTGATTTGAATTTATATTATATTCTTATTAATTATAGTGAGTTTTAAATACTCATTTACAAAACTGCAATAATTATTTTTTAAATGTTCGCCGTCTAAATTTTAAAACGGCTTCTGTTAAATTTGATGCTTCTTTGATAGAATGAGCAATTTTCCGTCTTGCCGTACGGAATTAATGGACAAGAACGGGGCTCTTTTCTGAATATGGAAATCAAATTAAATATTAATTTACGATACACGAGGTGACACCGGACTTTTCATGTGGCAACACGAAATAATAATAATAATAATCAGATAGATTCGTTGTGCAACTACACTTTCCAATCAAATGGACTCTGAAATCTGAATATTATCATCCTAATTTGGTGAGCTGCATGCCATTAATAATCATTTAAATAATTTGCAAATTATTCGGTAAAATTTCCATCATCTTTATGATGGTTGGATTTAATTTCTTGAATAATTAAATATCCACTTCTATCAACCAACCTTTGGAGATGTTAATATTATTAAAAATTATAATATTTTCTGGTTCATAAATCATATTTTTTATTTTATGGCTGTGGCGCTTTAATGACGATTTGATATTCTTTTCAAAGATGTCCAACGTTCAATTTCTCAAAAGCAACTTTAAGTGCTGTTGGTTAATCAACCAGTTATTATTTATTTTATAACTCCCATGAAAGATAATTTTCCAGCAATATAAAGAAACCTACCTTGTCCCAATCCCGAAAAAAGAAGAAAATGAGCTATTTAACATAAATTGACAATGATTTTTGCAAATATGTATTTTTTTTCATTAACCCTCCGCATGACTCTTTGCAAATTTAAAGTTAAAAAATATTTTTTAATTTTATTTTATTTTTGTTGTTTAAGATTAATTAATTATAGTTTGGCGTTGTGGCATCATACGTGTGTCATACATTTATGGATTAATATTTTGTTCATAGTAGCCAACTACAATACAAACTGTCGATCAGAACCTAATTTCCTAGCATCGGTTAATGATATCATGACGGAAGAGGTTAGGTTGTTTGATGTAATGCAAGAACACAATTCAATGTGTCTATAAAATATTGTATTTGATACTAATATTAATTTATTGCAGGCTTCAACTTCTGTGACAACCAATTGGCATACAGCCAGCCTGTTGAAATATATGCTTAAATGAAAATTGTAAAGTTTTATGAACCGAAAGTGGATACCTTTTTGATTTTGACGGGGCGGTTGTGGGTTCAATTCCTGTAAAAGTACAAAAGATATGTTATGTAATATAAATTGCTAAATGTGATCATTCTTACAAAAATTACTTAAACAACTGGCATTAGGAATGTTCACAAATAAATATACTTTGAATGTTCAGCCATTTTTTCTTATTTTTGTACATTTAGTCAAAAAGCTGGATTTCCACAAGGATCTCAATTAGGTCCTACCTTAATAACTATCGAAATATATTTAGTTTGGTTGTTTTTGTTAATCCAGATGTTGAAGAGACGCGAGAGAGAATGTGAGCACGAGATGGAGAGGCTGGCTCGAGAGAAGATCTCGTCACAGCAGAGATTAGCGGCCCTGAGGAGGGGCTCGCCCGTGGCCCCCAGATTACACCACCCTTCCAACCATGGTGAGTTTTATTGAACCAACCAACCAACTTTCGACCATACCAAATTCATCTCTTCAGAAAGTCTTTCCGATAGTTAAATAGATATCAGACACAATCTTAGAGCTAGCCGTCTGAATGTGCATTTTATTTTATTTGTATTTTAAAAGAAAGGCGAGTTGCGAATAACGTTATGATATTGAATTTCCTCGTACTACCATCATAATGAGCAGAAAATGTTGTTTCAGCAATGATGCAGGACTTAGAACCGGCGACACCTCAGTGGGAACCTATAACTTTGAACCGCTTAACTAACTGATCTTCCACAGTACCTAAAGTCAATAATATAATATTTTCTTTCTGCACAACTCTATCCTCTGTGTCTTTCTGATTTTTCTCATTTTTACAGATTATCCCACACTTTTATAGTTGAAATATGCAAGTAATTGATAACTTTAGGTTAAGTAAACTTCTTAAAGATCTAATCTTCCAGTTATCCAAATAACCAATGCAGAAAAGATTATACTAAACACAAACCAAATAATACATACTGCCAGTGGCGGCTCGTGACTATTGAGTGAACTAGAGTGCTAAGATTGAAAAATACGACGTTATTGATATTGTTGAAGCCGAAAATGATTTTTATTTTTTTCGAAATTTCAATTTTTTGTATGGAGATTTAGATGGTAGGTAGGGCAGTGCCCTACCTACTATCAAAATCTCACTCAAAAGTCACGAGCCGCCACTGCATACCGCCCTAACACGCAGGGGGAAGAAACCAAAATTAGGGGGCGAGGGGCGAACTTAGGCATGTCACTGTCATTTGATTTGTGAATAAATGTGTCCCGACAGTCAGCAGGCAACTTGCATTGCACTGGAAAGTATTAGTATTTACTCTTTCAAAAGCAAATCTGCTAATGATCAACTCGTCATTTGTACAATTGTGCAGAATTTATGGCAAATCTCCTTTTTTTCCCGTAGCTGTGCTAACATATTCCAAACTAACTCGAACACAATTTAAGTAAAACAGTAAATAAGAAAAGGGTTCAGCTTGTTCACAAAAACTGAATATTTTGTTTGACCTTTTTACAAATGTTTTGAATTTGCTTACCGCAATCAAAATCATGTGAGAGAAAAGTGAACGGCAGTGAATTAGTGTCACTAAAACAGTTAATGTATTATATAAGTGAATATGTTTAAAATACAGTAAAAATCTGTGGAATTTAATACGATAGTTTTGATTAATCTCTTTATCATTTCTATTTTTACGTTTGATTGCACAGGAAACCATAATTATTGCTTTATTTCTCAAAGTCTTCGAATATCACTCGCTGCCAGTCAATACACGAATGATGGCATAGTGTAACCCGCCGTTCACCCATTTCTCGTACCAGGCGGTGGTGCCAATGTCACGCGGTTTGCCTCAAGCATGTGGCAGGTCTATTAATTCTGACGTCAGCGATATTAACGATATTAAAAGGCGTTAAATCTTTTCTTGAAATACATTGACACAATCATTTTTTGATAGTATAATTATGTTGTCATGGTATTTTAATAATAATAATAATTACAATGTTAATAATTTGAATAATGAATACTTATTATTAACCAGACTTCCAAGGCAGTTAGGCAGTTAATTAAGCGTTGTCATGCCTGAACTCTGAACTCAATGCGTAGACTTGAAATATCAGAATATTTAAATAAATATCCTTATGCAAATTTTTAATTTGTCTACATTTTTTATATATAAAAAAACTATGTAAATTATCCACTTATTATTTCGGAACAAAGGTGCATTTTTCAACATTTCACCGACTAACTTGTTATGATAATTTGTTAGACCTCGACTTTTTCTAGGATTTTAAAACCATTATTTTAAATTATTGTTGAGGTAGGCACAGAACCTAAACTTTATACGCATTTAAAATTATATGCTTTTTATTTATTTGAACTAGTTTTTTAAAGTACCGGTCCTTTGTCAAGGTAAAAAGTTAAACTAATAAAATAACACATGTGAAAAGAAGTGTTGAATATAAATATGTATCATTAAGTGTTGGAAGTATTGAATAACGCAAGGACAATGGATGGAGAAGGAGTATGCGGGAAACATGAGCTTGTTTCATTAACAGTTATAATGTTTCTCTTTCAGATCGGGAATCCATAATTGAGGAAGATAATATACATTCATTGTCTCGAGTGGCCTCTCCTGGTTCATGCTCATCTGTAAGTATTTCCTTTGCTTTATTATTATGCACATAATATTATGATGCCCACATTATCTCAGTCTTCCAATCTACACATTTGTATCTAAAGAAAATTTAACAGTGATATTGCTAGTGCCCCTTATTTTATGCATCGAAACTTCGTATGATCCTTCCAAATATATGCTGTAGTACTTTATAAATATGGTTAGCCGTCTTTGGCACGTAAGTCAAGTATGGAAATTTTATTAGAAATAGAAAAAACTAAATAAAATACATATTTATAATATTTTATTTTGGAGGTTGTAAATCAACGCTTTGTTTCGTCGGTCTAAGACTAAGTTAAGTTATATTCTGTAGTCTGGAATAAGTTGATGAATGGAAACAAATACAATGTAATAATTACAAATAAATGTCATACAATCTTATATGTATTGTACGCAGAATCATTTTTTTTGTTGTTCCTAGATAAAGCATGTATCTAATTTTCAAACGTTTGTGATTTCAGCTCTCGATGATGCACTCGGACCCGATGTCCCCATCCCCCCGCGTGTCTCCTCCCCTCCTCCCTCTGCCGTCTTCCCTGGATCTGAGCACCCGGCCCCTGAGGCCTGTACAGCCCCAACAGCAGTCTCAGGTATGGAATTCACAGCATTAAAGGCCCACTACTATAGCTGACAGAAATGTTAAATCAAGAATGTGGAAGCTGAGTGTTACGAACACTTACGCCCTTTGTACACAAGTTTACGTAAATATACAATACTCGACCCCTCGAGTATCTTCATACACGGGAACACATCGCTGACATTTTGTCAACTCGTCGGCGAACTAGTCTCCGGCGACCAGTTTGCCGAGGTCTTCGCCACTCGACTCACCGAAACTTTATATGTGTTCGTTCCAAAATGCAACATTATTTTTAGTGATTTTTTTGTCACAATGCGTGTGCTTTAGATCATTGCCAAGATAACAATATCTATCTGTCTCTACGGATATGCAATCCTATTAATATTTACTTTTACCTGGATTATAAAACTATATTATCTTTGTTGATTTATATATTTTTTTTTATCTTTTCCTAACTAACTAACCAACCATCAGTAGGCAGAGAGAACGGACCGCCAAACAACTCGATCTTGGCATACACTTCTTGCTTCATTCACATTCATACATTGTCTCATACATTCTCTTCTGTTATTCTGACTACTGACATGGCCCGACTCAAGTATTTGATTCACTTGATCGTGACATATCTTCCCAGGGTGTCTCCGACTTCTTCTTCCATTCACATTCACGTCATATCCTTACGCTCCTTTCTTCATTCATTCGCTCTATATCCCCAAACTATCTAAGCCTCCATTTCTTAATTTTACTCATTATGCTTACATCATCCTTACATTCATTGTGAATCTCAACATTCACCTAAAGAGATCTCATTTCTACAGCATTCAGTCTACTTTCATCCTTCCTCTGCCAGTTCCATGCCTCACTGCCATACATCAGGGTTGGTATCAGCACTTCATTGTGGACTGCTAGTTTCGCTTCTTTAAAAAAAAAATTGTTAGCGCCAATCGTGTTCAATCCTCTGTTAATGAAGTTTCCTGCATTCACCCTCTTTCACAATAATCCCTATTGGTCTTTCCATCTCTCGTAAACATACTTCCTAAATATACAAACTCATTGACCTGCTCCAAGTATTCATCATTCACCACTATATTGCACACTATTTTCGTACTCTCTCTTTCAAACACCAAGACTTTAGACTTACTTACATTCATCATTAGCTCATTCTTCATACATACTTCATTCATCCTAGATACGAGAGACTGTAGATCTTCCATACTGTTAGCAATCAGCACATTATCATCAGTATAATACAACAGGCAACTTACTTTCTGAATTTTCCCAAGCCCACCCCACCTCTTTCAATTCTTGCATACAATTATCCATGTATAGATTGAAGCCACGGTGACATTATTACAGCCTTGCTTAACACCCTTTGTGATGTCAAGCCAGCCTCTAAAATCACCGTTTACCCTATCACATGCAACGCTTCCCTCGTACAGAGATGCGATTGCCTGTATAAGATTCGTATTCACTCCATACTTCGACAATAACTTTCATAACTTGTTTCTGTCTACTTGGTCGTATGCTTTTTGTAGATCTACAAAGGCACAGAAAAGTTTATGATTTTTTCCCAGGAACTTCTCTGTGATTTCCACATTCCATACATGACCCTTTACCTTTGTATAGAGGCATGATCACAGCCCTTCTCCAATTTAATGTCCTGTAACCATACTCTAAACATTGGTTAAGTTTGCATAACCGTGTGAAAATTATATGGATGTCTATCTAAGTATTCAGCAGCAATATTGTCAAAACCAACAGCCTTACCCATTCTTCATACATTTAATGGATCTCTTTATTTTATCCATGCGGATTTTGGTAACATTTACCCCATCGTCATTCATACCTGACTCGCCACTGGAACCACTGTCACTCGGGTTGTTTTTGAAGACCTCTTCAAAGTATTTTATCCATCTCTCTTTTATTCCCTCCTCATTCGTCAACATTTTTGCACCTTTCTATTTTATTACTTTCATGCATCCGCTTTCTGGACCAGTCCGGGAACTTTTGACCTCCTCCCAAAACAGTTTAATGTTTCATCTTTTCCATTTTGTATTATTATTAATTTATAGGATTAAACTTACATACATATGTATACATATTTCTTTAATCTTCGGGATTCAGGAATTTTCCCAGCCAAATAGGCATCGAACAATCTATAGAATTATGTTTTATCTTGACAAATATAAATAAATAAAATAAAATATTATTGGTGGCAATGCGGTCTCGAGATTTCAGTAGCGATGTGTACGGACTGTGTGCGAGAAGTTGCTTGCAACGTGAGTACACAACTTAGGTATCGGATACTTGTGCAGCCTTGTGTACAAAGATTAAATAACTTATTTTTACACAGATAGCACAGGGAACACAGATACTAAACTAATTAATATCGACAAGTTGCTTGCAACGTGAGTACACAACTTAGGTATCGGATACTTGTGCAGCCTTGTGTACAAAGATTAAATACCTTATTTTTGTTCAAATAGTATTGGGAACACAGATACTAAACTATTTATTATCGACAAGTTGCTTGCAACGTGAGTACACAACTTAGGTATCGGATACTTGTGCAGCCTTGTGTACAAAGATTAAATAACTTATTTTTACACAGATAGCACAGGGAACACAGATACTAAACTAATTAATATCGACAAGTTGCTTGCAACGTGAGTACACAACTTAGGTATCGGATACTTGTGCAGCCTTGTGTACAAAGATTAAATACCTTATTTTTGTTCAAATAGTATTGGGAACACAGGTACTAAACTAATTATAATCCCTAAAAGTTTAAACATGACTAATTTAAAAAAAACTTACATCACCAATTTACATAAGACCTTTCAACTGCTAGGCCTCAGACAGTTCACAACACGCTTCTATCGGTTTATCTCTTTAATGGAAACGGAGATCCAACTCAGTTGCTTATTATTAAAATTTTATAATTAATTTGTTCTTGTTTTAATTTCAGATGCTGAACATCCAACCTAACGGCATCTATCCCGGTCTGGAGCAGTCCCCGCCCCCCTCCATCATCAGCCGCGCCCCGCCCCCCTCCACCCTCATCCCCTTCTCGCACCACCTGCCCAACGGGCTCGCCGGCTCCATCGTGGCTACCCCGGGCACCCTGAACCTCACTGTCAACCCGTCGTCATTCAACCCTGTCAACACGACCCACGTGTTCAACACCTCGCCCAACCACTTCAATAGTGCAGTGGCGTCGTTCAACACCAACCAATCGTTCAACAATGCTTCATTTAATTCTTCGTTTAACGCTTCTGTCAGTCTGGCGGGGAAGGTGGCCGTACGGCCGGCGAATCAGCTCAACAGCAACGGCGGGAGTCTGCCCACGTTGACTGTCACGACGGTCAACCACGGCCAGGTAATGGCAGTCAATCACAGCGCTAGTGGCATCGCAAGCCGGGAGAGGAAGATTCTGGGCACGGTGCCCGCCTCAGTCAACGGGCAGACCACGATTGTACATCCGGCGCAGCTGCACTTGCCTCTGCAACAGGTTTGTTTGCCACACAAGACTCTAAACTGGCTAGTCAGTGGGACTATGACATTCCCAATTTGGGATATGTTGTAAGGATTAAAGAAGTAGGGAGGGGAAGGAGACAGGAACGAGGAAGGTTGTTAAGTACCTGGCTTTTGAGATCTGGTCACTAAAAACGACTAATACCATTTTAAGTAATGTTTTGATTCTGAATGGTGATCTTTCACCTGGGTGATACTGAGAGTATGTACCACTTGGATAATATGCGTAGAAAGTCCCAATAAGAGTGCCGGATTCAAATAAATTTGTTTTAATTTATTTTAATTTTGTGAGCATGCTAGTTAAAATATTTTGCAACTGAAAGAAAGTGTTCCAGGACTACGGCGATATTGTCAACCGCATTCCCCATGTTTTCAGAATACTATGGTGACCAGGGGTTCGATTCCAGTTTTAAGGACAGGACATTGTTTCTTATCCTTAAGGCGATATAACCAGACGCAACTGAAAAACAGTCATTTTTAAATGAATTCTAGACGTGTCGACTCTTTTCCACAAAAAGTTGATTTTGATAGTTTGTTATTTTATTTAGCATAGTAAGTTTGAAATTTTGAAAAATTATAAATGGTCGTTGCGCAGATTTTTTACATTTTCAAACAAACGTTTGTTATAAAACACACATATTTCGTATCATCTAATGATACAGTATTATAAATCAATACATTATCTAGCTTGGCCAGTTTTCGGAAAGTCAATTTTACTTTAAATAAAATCATTAATAAAAAATTCCAAGCACGTGGTTTGCTACGAAACTCCTTCAATTTGTCTATTTATTTACGCAACCTACTAATCGATATATTTCAGAATTTTTTACTCACCTACTGTACTTAAATATTATTAAATAATTAGACATATTTAGAAAAAAAAATTATAATTGAAAAATTACAATATTTTAATAAATTTACAAGCTCGCATTTGCCTATTTTATGTAGTTAGCGCGACACTTATTTACACTGGTCAAATCGCCACTAGCTGCCGAGAGCTGGCAGTCGATAGACGTGCCTTCGCGGCGCTCTGATTAGAAACATTTTTTTACGAATTATTTGGTTAAAAATTGGCAGAAATAGACAAAATGAGAAATCTTTCACCAGAAAACACAAGTCACAAGATCAAAAACATTTTTTGAATTAATATTTTGTAGAAAAACATTGATTAGCGATATATTTAATAATTCATGTACCTTATATGTATAGGGTAGTCAGAACGAATCAATGGTTATTCAGTCAGATTTTTTACTATGCCAAAAATATTAAACGGAAATAAACGGATATTGACATTTTTATTTTTTTGACACCTTTAGTTATTTTCAGTATTGCGGGCTGTGGACACATTTGCGCACTGATGTGTGAATTTTTTTAACTTTTTCTATAAGTGAGTTAAGGTAAGCACTAACCGGCTAGCCTAGCTAAGCATTTTACTGGTGCATTTCTTCCATTTATGGATATGATTGTCTGAAAATATGAGTTTTAAGTTTAGTTCTGAATTCTATCGAGTCTTTGATCATTCAAATAATGCGCAGTTCATTCCTCATTATATAGTAATGACTTTTCATTATGTAGTAATGAGTTTTGCGATTTTCTATTCTTTCGAAAGGGGTAGTCTTATTTCATTTCTTCTTCTTATAGAATGGTTATGTCTGTGTTGATGTTTATTAATTTTTTACAAGAATTCAGAATTTTGATGGATTTTTATTTGCACAAATGCACACGTGCGATGCAAACCTTGAGCCCTGTATAGCTCGTCTATTCTAAATAAATCATAATCACAAAAGGGAACTCCAGGACATTTTTTTTTTCTCAAGTTAGTTTTCAGAGTTAAAATAATTTTCAAAGTTTCAACTTTTCAAAGCCCGCAAAAATGTTCTAAATCTATGGCCGGTCGGTTTTGATGAGTTTTAAGGTTAGAATATCATATGTCAAAATAAAGGTGAGCTTCACCGTACATAATTGTATATTCTATTCATGGTAAACCGTAAGTAAAAAAGTATGTACCTTTTTAGAAACTTCAACTCTAAGAATAACAATAGTATTGAGTATTAACATTATTATAAGGTATTGATAATTGCTTTGATCGTGAATACCCTAATTTCTTTTATGAACTTTTAAAATTATGCCAAAACTAAACAAATACGTATTTAAAATACAAAACAAAAGCGAAAAATATTTTTTCATACTAATTCAAAAACTATATACAAGTATATTAATTAAATTAGCCAAAAACATACGACCTGTGTTTCAAAATATGAATGCCTTAGAGCACACTTATTATTATTATAATATTCATATTCAAAATGGCGGAGTTAAATAAAGTGTAAAATATGGAGCCTTCAATTGCTTGTCATTTAATATAAATTTTTTATTTTAAACAATAAAATAAATTTTTACATAATATGTATGTTTTTTGATTTAATGATAATATCCGCTATCAAAAAACCGTTTTGTTTAGTTTTGTTATTTGGAAAACAACAAAAAAATTGTATTTTCATGCTTTTCCGTTATGAATAAGATCCATAGCAAATTTTGTTTCAAATAAATCCAGGTAGGTGCATAATAAACCCATATGTGTTTATTTTTCTTTTAATGTTTATGCACTTCCATTCCTGAGACACTTGACACCTTATTCAGTAAAAATGCTGGAATCGAGAATTAATCAATAATCATCTGAACCACACTGTATACAACGTTGGTTGCTTGTGATTGTGGCGTAACAGTGGAAACGAATGCCGTATCTCTGTCTTGATCTAAAATCTTGCGTACGAGAGTACCGTCTTTTAACGAAATAAGTATTCCCGGTCACTGGATATATGGTCTTAAGTTTAAAGACTTTTTGCTTAACCGTGGTTCCGGTTCTCTCAGATGTCATTCAGCGAATGACATTCTTTAAAAACATCGATATTTATGCAGTTTTAACAAAAGAAAATCTCAATATTATCATAAGTATTGACTTTAAACAATATTAGTGAGTTATTTGTCGCATACAATTGTATACAACCGGGATGTGGGCTGCTAGGACCCCAACAAGGACACCACCAGCTGGGGCGAGAACGAGCCTTTACCTACGTCATTGAGATAGTGGCCAAGTTCCTCAACAAGCACGACGTTGACCTGATCTGCCGGGTGCATTAGGTGGTAGAGGACGGGTATGAGCAACTGGTACTGCAGGGAATTCGATAATGCAGGAGCAATGATGTCAGTGGACGACACGCTGAAGTGCTCCTTCCGGATCCTGAAGCCGGCTGACAAGCGCCTGGCGTACGTGCAGACCAACACCAATCCGACCCGTCATGCCGCCAGGGGAGTAACCAAGACAAAGAAGATTTTGAGGGCCCTCTGGATAAATCCCACCGGCCATCATCCTCCCCTGCCGCTCCACCCTTTTAAGAGTATTCTGTATTATTTATCCTAAAAAATATGGATAATAATTCTTTGTCTTAGCTTAAATACATTCTTGAATATAATGGAAACAATCACTCTATCATATGTATTAGCGTCTTGCAATATTAAATACATTCTTGAATATAATGGAAACAATCACTGTATCATTTGTATTAGCGTCTTGCAATATATCGTAAGGAATAAATACAGTTATCTTCTTTTTTTTTCAATTTAACATTAAATTTAGTTTTGATAATTTAACTTCATCTCTTTATATGGTCTATAAATAATGTGTAATGATGGCCTGTCCAAAAAGAGAAAATAAATGTTAAAAAAAATAAAAAACAATAATAAATTCGTAGAATAGACGAAATATAAGAATAATATAAGAATAGGAAGTAATATTTGTACAGCGCCCCTGAGGTGATTTCTCACAAAAGCGGCGCTATAAAAATCATCCGATTATTATTATTATAATAATGCTATCAAAAGAACCGAATTAACAAAATTGCCATGTTTGTAAAGTATCTATGACAAAACTTTGATAATGAAACCACAAAGTCCTTTAAAAATGTATTGTCTTTGACATGGAATCGGAACCGCAGTTAGATAAAATGTCTTTAACCCTAAGGATAAGAACAATATCTTATGCTTAAAAAGCACCGGAATTGGATTCCAGTATTCCTAGTAAAGTAGATTTGCTCAATAGCTTGGCACATCTCTAAAAATGTACACCCTTGAATATTTCTTAATGCCTGTAACAATAATAACAAGTCCTATGATATTCTCCCATTTGCAGATGATGAACAGCAGTGGCATAGTGGTGAGCCCCACCATACAGATGTTCTACACCACGCCACAGACCCTGAGGGTGCTGCAGGGGCAGGGGGGTGCCCTGGCCCCCATTGACCTACCCAGCACTGGTACATATTATCTTAATAAACTGTATCATTTTAGGTTTGCTCTGGTTCCCGAAAGTCCGACAGCTCCATATATTCTGCATCTAATGTTAGTGTACGATTGAGCAAGAGAAAATCCAGATAATAGGAATAATTTTTGTTTAGTTATTAAATTATGAACCTGGTGCAGACTTAGACTCAATGTAATAGGGACGATGGAACAGAGCTTAATAGTTTGTGGAATCCGGTATTAGACCCCTATACCAAAACCAAACGCCAAAAACAACATTGAGGTATTAACGAAGTCGTACAGTATCACTTCTACATATATAAATACACTCTTCACCACAATCTACACATCTGCCCTGAAGATGAACTCTGTAAGACTCTCTGAAACATTGGTTAAAGGAGGACGAAGTGCAACACAGCATAATACCCCAAAAATCAATCACGGTAATGCTTTTGGCCATGAGAATCTAAATTCATATCTAGATTTAGCTACGTTAGGTTTGCTCCTAACTATAAATTCTTTTTGCAAGCTATTTTTGTAACAGTTTACTAATTGCTTTATTATCCTCGCAGCTGCCAACAGTCCGATCCAGCGAATGCGCGAGGTTCAGAAGGTGGGGGAGGCAGGCACCGGGGCCGTGTCCCACCAGCGCAGTAACGGAGCGGGCCAGAACGCACACCACCAAATCGCCATCAAGCCACAGCCTGAGGGGGCCAAGGCCACGCTGCACGCTATAAGTATGTTGTCACTTCCGCCGTAATGTATGCATGTTGATGATCACCCCCACGATGGTTACTTCCTTGGCAGAGCAGTAAGATCACCATGCAGAATCGAAACATGGCTCGAAATGGCTTTAGTTTTAGGTAGTGACCAGATATCCCTAATGATGCTGTCTTGGGGCTATTTCACACTAAGTCGGTCCACGCCAGTTCAGTCAAGATGGTTCAGTTCAATTGTTATTGATGTTAAAGCAAATATAAGAATTTGTTTTCAAACTGAACACGCCGAGTTCAGTCAAGATGGGATCTGACTCAGCTGGTCGAATTTTTACATCAGTCTTGGTCACTCTGAAGGATTAGCGATGTAAAATTATAGCTTGCACAAGTACATCCATCTTTAAGGAATGTTTTCACAATGCAACTCAATTTTCATCATGCTGACGTATTCGGTGTGAAACCTATTGGCTGATGTGATTTGACTGGACGTGATGTGACTTGACTGGACCTGACTTAACTGGACAATTCATTCATAATTAATTTTTATGGCCCGTAATGTTCCTAAACAATTCAGTACTCAATGGGTTAAGTGCATTGTTGTGTTGTTGTTATTTTTTGCTTTTCATTTAAAGTGTGTTATTAATAGTTTTTATTATCCTCAGATCAAAATGGAATTATTATGAACGGTCTGACTCCGCTGGTTGTTTCTAAAGGAGGCACTCACATCATCACCTCATCACAACACCTTGCTGGAAAGGTAATTACTTAACTTGCTAACTATCTCGCAAATGCGTTATTCCTTTGAAAAACGTAATAAGAAGTTTTACTGTACACTTATATTCAGGGGCGGATTTAACCTTTCAGGGCCCCTTCTTGCATTACGACAAAAAAAAGCCTACCTCAAAATGGCAAAGGATGCGTAATGCTGGTTTACATAACTAAAGACATGAGTGAAATGGGAAGTGTTGATATTACAATAAGAACCCACTCTGCATGCGCAGTACCCAAGATTTGGCTGTCCAATTTAAAGGAAACTTGTGGAAAGAGATAAAAAAATGAGCCTGGCTTAAGGAAAGGATTTAATCATTGAAGAAGATAATATTAACACATCCCAAATGGTAAACAAATTGGGATGTTTTAATATTATCTTCTTCGATGATTAAATATAACAATGAGGTTTACAAACTTCAATAAGTTATAAAAAAATTGAATAAGGAAAGGATGGTCGGACGGGCAAGCCTTCCGACATAGTTCCTTCAGCTAGTATGGATAAAATCGTATGTCTTTAGGCAGCTTTAAGCGTATCTACCTGCACCGCGCAGTGCAGACACAAAGTGGCCAGCATGGCAAAATAGTTGCTTACATTATGAACACATTCACACACAGTGTAATGTGAATGCTCCCTTCTGTGCCGTGCCTGCCACCAGTAGATGTGAACCGTATATGACAGAGTGACATGGAAATAGTAGGTAATTCTCCAAAGTAAAAAATCGGTACATTCTTTTGTAATGTGACATTGTCAGGTGAAATGACTTTGTCTGGTGGAAATAAAGTTACTATCATTGAGCAAAGATATTTAAATTGTTTACATTTGTTTCAGATGGTTAATGGCCCCCTGATTCAGACAGGCCACCAGCTCCCGATGACTGTGAGCGCCCAGTTCCTTGGCTCTTCCACCGTGAAGCCGGTGGTGGTGGTCAGCAGCGGCAACCACCTGACCACCCCACCCCCTTCCTCCTCCTCCTGCTAGTTCCCGCCCACCATCGTCGAAACCAGCATCGGAAACTCTCATCATCGTTCTATACTGCCGTCAGATCGGATTGAACGTGTCTAAATCCAAACCGCTCTACAATGTTTTACTGCAGAGGATTAATTAACTGTTTCATTAGTTGAATCTATGTTTCATACATCGATGGTGTAGCACGCAAATGGTCCAAGAGCGATGTGTAAATTCACTTAATCGCTTATATTTTTGTTAATATATTGGGTTAAAATAGCAGAATTCACATTGATATCGATTTTTATGCATTCTAGTTAAATCCAGTAATCAATTTGATATAATAAATTGATAAAATCATCTTGAGAAATATAGTTATTGTATTTATATATATATATATATAAATTTGCACTTAATACATTTGAGCGCTATGCCATCGACATTATGTGATTGTTATGTTTATTGTTGATTTTTTTTTACATTGCAAAAGTTTAAATATCTCAATGATGTAACTAACTATGCAGCGTAATGGTTTACACTTTTAACCTTGATTCGTAAGGTTACCTGTTTAATTCCCACGACATCGCAAAAATGTGTTGACATTGTTTTTTTTTTTTAATTTCAAATATTTTATTTAGCATTATCAATCTGGATATGGTGATGTTGATTGCTAAGCTCGATGCATTGTCCAAAAACGGTTTTACAGCTGTGTTGTAAAGAGATTTAATTAATTAATCGATTGCGTCAATTGTTCAGTCTCAACTAATCCATATATTTATTTTTATTAATCAGTTTACTCCCGCTCTGGCAGAAAAAACATGTTATCTCATTAAAGTTGATAGTTTTACACCAGAATGTGAATAATTTCGATCACTTGCATATAGTTTGAGAGTTTCAAATGTCGAATCTGGAAAAAATCCTTTTTTCACATTTATTTTATTTGGTGACCGAATAATTCGACGCATGCATGATTCGGCACACTTTTTAAAAGTTAAATAAAGTCATTAAAATTACAAAAAAAATTTATCCTAAAAACTTAATCTTAACTAACATAATATATATATGTATATATACCTTTTTTTATAAAAATGAATAAAAAATATTTAATTGGGTTAGCTTAGGTTTTCGGGCTAGTTGTTTTTTTTCTTACTTTTAATGACTTTATATCACTTTTAAAAAGTGTGCCGATTCATATGTGTGTTGAATTATCACGGAACCTTTTATTTGATTCTTTTGTCATACATATTTATTAGAATAATGAAAGATGTTGCACTAACAACAATGAATTAATATCATTCAGTTAGTGGTGCTTATTTAACTGTTGGAATCAAACAATTTTGATATTATTAATTATTTTTGTGTTTAATTCGTAGAACTCCATTTAATATTTATTTTTTTATTTAATGTAAATCAAAATAAAAACCTCGCAAGAATTTTAATTATTTTCTAACTAAAGCAATTTTACAAATAATTATTTTTAAAAACCCATCCAAATTAGAATGGGGTGGGAGTAAATAAAATCTTATAAATAAGTCATCACAATGTGGATTAACCGCAGTTTGAAAATGGCCTTGAACGCCGAAACAGCTGTCAAAATAATAAAAACTAAAAATACTTGCAGAACTTGATAATCACATTATTAAATTTGATTTACATTAAATTTAAAAATTTGCCCAAAATTCAGTTATTTGTGCAACGGTTTCAATTCTCTAATGCCGACTGTCATTAAATTAAACAATTGCATTTGATATTCATCAGTCGGGGTGTGTGGCTAAATTTATTACGAGTTATTCTTTTGAAATATATATTTATCATTCTTTTTGACTGGGACATTAACGACCTTATTATGTCTGACAATCATCCAACAAAATTATTGTTTTACATGACTGATTGTTATTTTCCGAGCGTTCTATTGATTATTACGACCGCTCAATGAAAATGTGTTGATTATTTTATTATAATTTGAGAATTTTGAATTTCGACCATTTCTGTTAGTGATGTAACGGTAAAGCGATAGAGCGTAACGATCCAACGGGGCATCCATTTTTCAATAACCGACCGTTGGAAACGCTGGCATTATTTGTTTTTATAGGTAGATTTGTACATCTTTATATGCTCAGATTTTTTTAACAGATACATTTGTTTTAACAGAATTGATATGTTTTCGAGTGAATTTAGAAGTTGGTTGACTAATCAGTAATATACGAGTATATAAAAGCTGAGACAAGTGATGTTTGAAAGCATTTTATCAGTGATGATATTGATGCAAATAAAACCTCATGCTATATGCATTATATTTTTTCTATTAATAATTGTTTTTTGTTTTTGTTTTGTTCGATTGGCAAAGTAAGAATTCTTAATTGCATCACTAATTTTAATGGTTGACAAGAAACTATGCGAGTAAATTTTTACTTATTAAACATATTTACTATAATGAACATTATTTTAGACGATCTTTGAATAACTTGTACTTCAGTGGCTTTGCGACAAGACGTGTAAATAACTGAAGGAACGGGATTAGTTAACAGTCTTGCCCTGGGGGCTAGGAATTGGTCGCCACTCCACTGATGCATCCATACTCTTCACATCGTCATATAACTTTGTTACACTTCAATTATTATTTCTAATTGCCTCGGTGTGGACGAACAGCAAGCGACACAACATTGTGCCTGTGTCACTAGCAATATACACAATTATATTAATCAACATTGTGCTTGCGTCACTAGCAATATTTTCAACATAAGATATAGGAATTAAGACGCGGCCACTGTTTGGAGTACCAGCTGCAAAAAAATCTGATTAAATTTACGTTAGTATTATTTTTGTTTAAAAATGCTTTAATTTATGTAAATCAGCTGGTCTGTGTTTAATGAGTACTGTGGCCTAATCCCTTTTGACCGCTTCACATTATTCTTATAAACTTTAGTTACGTTCGATAACATTTCCATTATCTATGAAACACGTCCAAAACGGACGCGTTCATACCATAAGATAAACATTAGCTTGTATTATTTAAATAATTTTGTACATTTTAATTGTTAAGTTCATTCATTCACCTTTATTATTATTCTAACATACAGATATTATAATTGTTTCTTGAATCTGTCTTATTATATTTTGTTTATTTTTATTTTTTACATATTCTATTTAATCTTTACTTCATCATTACTGTTGTTTACTAAACTACCCAGTGTAAACAATACATGTGAATTGTAATCCATTGTAGTTTTAAATCATCCTGCCTTTCTATTGCATTATTTAAGTGGACATCTCTTTACTTCGTAAACTAACTAACACCATGGTTGTGAAAAGATGCTTGTATTAACTAAACTATCCGTATGATTGCTTTACTGTGTTCATGATACTGTCAAAAGTTGCATGAGTATGACTGAATAAAGAAATTGTTGAAAGAAGAACCAGACTTTTCAGCTATTTTTATCAACTCTTTTTAAATGTTTAAACAATACTAGTTGGGCTGAAATCCGTTAACTTTGAGAACCAGGTGTATTAGAATGTTCCCGACAGATTCTTGAATGTATTTGGGGTAAAATATGTAGATAGCATTTTTGTCTATGGTGATACTTTTTCAATTAAATAAAAAAATATTATTTCTTTCACATGACAAGAACCTTATGGCCTTTTGGCCAGTATGCTTGAACCGCGTACCGTCCATATAGCACTGCCTACCCTACCTTACTCGCAGTAAAATATAAATAATATTAATATTATTGCAAGAAATCAATCCTCACTTTCTAAATATGCGCAATATATCATCCACGAAATGCAGCGCCGCGGTGATACACCGACGGCACTACTATAATGTACAGGCAGGAACTGAGAAGGCAAAATGACATACACATAATGTTCAAATTACTCTATTCCATACACTCGAATGTACACGTGTGCACAATGTGCGTCAAGAGATGACCCATTTGTGCTAGTGTCTGAAAAGCAGTGCTTTTCAGTAATGCCAGCAAATGTATCAATCAGTGCCATCTGTTGGTACATCTATTAATTAGAAGAACTTCACTAACAAATTGATATTATTATGTTGGCTTTCTTTCAAAATATTGTCTTTTTATTTAGCAGAAAAAATATGGAATTATTCTGTATCCAGTAATCGACTTGTAATACGCATAAATAAAGCGGTTATTTGGATATTTGAAGTGGTTATCCCAACCAACTTCGGCTATGGCCAAAATTAGCCATTCTTAGCCAAAGTTTTCACGAAGGGTCTGGGGTAATTACTATCCAATGCTGTGGGAACGGGATGGGGCATATAATGTGATACAAACGTCCTGGTATTTTGCTGATTCTTTTCAGTGACGAAATGCAAAAAGTATAAAAATTTGGTTTTAATAAAAAAAAATTTCACTTGTGACCAAAATGCCATCTACATTTTTTACTCGAATTTAAGAAAAGTGGAAAGGAATCACAGGTTTAATATCTGCCGGAAACATCCTGACGCACCCATAAAATCTTTTTTTTTTGTTTTTCTTGCTGTTATGAAGAATTAATTGTCTGCCAAAATTAACGCTCTTTCTCCCCGTTAATCTATCATCATGATAAGTTAAATCATTCTTGTTTTAATGTCATCTGAATGCTCTTTACAACGATGTTTGTTACTTCAGTAATCCACCTTTATGAAAATTGAAAAAAAACCTATTTGAATCATGTGAATATAAATTATTGTATTTTGAGAGTTTAAATTTAAATAAAATTGATATATTTTACGCTCTAGTAGTTACATGAATGTATGTACATATTTATATAAAATGGCAAATTTTTGTACCTTAATACCTTTAAATGGATGTGTGTGTAGTTCTAATTGTGATAGATAACTTGTAGCCTATTGCATCTAATCCGAGGCCTTCAACTATCTGAATATATATTCTCCGTTTCCATACACGCATAAGTGAATTGATGAGTACAAATCTGTAAATTAATTATTGTCAAAGTGTATCGGAGTGCGGTCGGAACAAATCATGTGCGTTTGTTAATAGAAACTTTATCTTCAAATGTCCATAAGAAATATTATATTTACAAAGTTTTATTCGACCTCAATGTGTAAATTTGTGTAAAATAAAAGGCTTGGCTTTATTGGCTCGATTGCTTTCTAGCGTGCTATTCCAAGCCAACATTGTAAGTGCAATATAAGTGCGTGCTTGAATATTCTATCTTCTCAAATCAAAATACTATGCCCCGTGTTTCTCATATCCACACTCCTTTGGCTAGCTTCAACACCAATATCCCAAATAGAAAGTCATAATAAAACTAAGAAAGTACTCTGTTATCGTTTCGTTAATATCTATCAATATATTGGCACCATCGTTCTCGTTATCGTAACTTGATAAAACATCAGTCACTGATCGACAATATACGTAAAGTCAATAATTTCTGTTGTGAGTGATTTGTCTGTGATGCATAAGATGAACTGAATAATTACCATGTGACTTAACAGAATAGTTTATTATAAACTGCAACAAAGAGGCAAATATAAAAATTTCTATCCTCGAAGCATGCTGTAAATCACCGCGTCCGCTATAAGCATTTTTAAATTCGGCGTTATTTCCTCCGCAAAACATTGTACTTCTTGTATTTAAGTCCATCTAATTTCATTCATCCTTGTTTTTCAATTTCTCTCGGTGGTTGTGTTTTTAGTATTACACGAGCAATAGAGATTTTACGTTAATCTTGCGCAGATCATGATGTATATTCAATTCCTAATGTGTTCAACTTTACGAAGGATAGCTTTTAATAATATAGCAACTGTATATAATATTTTATCGCAGACGTACATATGTGAATGGAGTCTGCCTTATCATCATCATGTTTATTAGTCAAAGTATTTCATTTTGAATAGCACTGAACATGTTTATGAATCGTTGTGGAGTGTTGTTTATTTCGACTTATTGAAAAATGTTTCAAAATAATATCATTGGGCGTTAACCAAACTATTGCAATCGAGTAGGTATTTTGAACATTTGACCCTTTCACTGCTAACCGCGTCATATCATTGCACCTCACATAATGACTGTATATATCTGAAAAAATGTTACATTGCATTACACACTAAAAAGTTCATTTTTTTGTAGTTTTGCCATAAAATCTTGAAAAATTGACCGTTAAAACTAGTATTGTTTATTCTTTAATCACAAATTTATACTTTTCTAGATGGTTTATGACAAAACTATGAAAAAAATGATTGTTCTCTATTCTAATGTAACAGATTTGCAGATTATGTATAGGTGCATTTATGTAATACGCATAAAATCCATACCTAGCAAACAATCGTACTTCTTTTTTCATTATTGTTTTTAAGTTAATGTTTGTACATTTAAAAATCACGAATGTTTTAAATATATTATAAAATCGAGCATCTTTCTCAATCCGTTACTAAAACATAGTCATATTGTTAGCTTGTATTATTTATATTGTTGATAATTTTATACATTTTGTATTTTGACTTAATAATTTTTGTGAAATTTTCTAAGTTTGTACATTTATTAATATTATTTGATGTGTACATTATGTTAAGTATGTTCTTTTTTTTAAACTTGTGAATAGAGTTTTCCAGAGCATTACATCCAAAGACAATAAACGTCCACAAATAAGATGTTTTCAACTTGTGCATACTGTGCATACTTATCATTTTACATTGGGGTGAATGCTACTAAAATATATCTGAATTAAATGTATTTTGGACGTATTGAATTTGGAAACATTGTTGGCCACTAGAAATGAATGCATGGCGGCGGTGTATGTCTCAAAGATAAAATTAGTTTTTTTTTTTAAATTAATTTATTTACCACCCTTAGTGCATTCAAATTTGCATATCAAAATAATACCGCACCCTGCACTTTATTGTGACATTATTTCTTTAAATACTAAGAGTTGTACACTATCCTTTAACGCTTGATATTTGTGAGATCATAATTAATAAATTATATGCTTGAATTATGGTGCTGATTAAATCTAATACATAATTAAATCTTTTAATTCTTGTTACTATGAGACATATTTTATCTCTATCGGGTTAGCAAATCGTAAATCAATGCCAAATCTAATTTTTTACACCACCGAGAAACATAAATCATACCCATAATAAATATTTTTTTATACGGCTCGTCCATTTATAGACAGTGTGAAAATCGGTAGAACAATAATACAATGTAACATTTCCTAATATCCTTTATATTAAAGTATTACAAAATAGTTTTTGAATCATCGACTGTTAAATGAACACGCTTTGTGTAAAGTATACACATAGTTGATTTACAAATCTGTTACTTTACAGGAGAAAACTTTGAAAGTAATTTTTTTCTAGTTTTGACATAAATTATCCTCGTAAAAAATGGTTTCAAATTTTAAAATAATGTTGTACACGATTAAGTAATGAATTCTTTGTTTCAACCGCAAAATTTATTAAGATTACGGATCAGTTTTAGAGGAACCCTTCTTCAGGACAAAATTTTAACTGTTTATCAATTCACTTTTTGTTCTAATGAACGAAAAGTTCTTCTGAATTGACAGTTGAAATTTGTGGTGAACTAAGTATTTGTTTCGTTTAATCTGTTTAGGGCACCACAATGCACACTGCTTTTTAGAAACATATAAAGTCGTGGAGTTGCAAAACCTGCTGTGGAAATGTTGTGTTGGTTTTGATACATTTCCAAAAGTGTTTGGAATACATTGAAAGTAAACACTATTAATATTTTTAGATATTTAGCAATAAATCCAGATTCCTTTAATATTCAAGGTGTTACAAAACAGTTTTCCACGACTATCTCCAGATTTCCAAATATCCAGATCAGGTTTTGCATCTCCACAACTCTTTTAAATATCAATTTTCCAGGATAATTCTTGACAAAATGATGAAACAAAATACTGATTTCAAAATTTTCTCCCTCAACCCTTCAGGTGTGTTAATCATTATTTTATCATAGTTTCACAAGAAGTGTCAATAATCCACGCAAAATTTAAGTAATAATATTTATTATTTTTACGACATTTACTTCAAATATTTCCAGTGTCGTATGAGCAGGAGACAGGGACACGTGTTCCACATGCGGTGACCATGTTTGTGTGGACGTTTTATATGGCTCAGCTCATATATCGGCACGCCGCACTCGGGAGGCATAATGTGTCATGCCGCACCTAAAGGGTCGGTTAAAGTAACAGATTTTCAGTTAAACTAATTTACATATGGTACTAGGTACTATTTGGTTTCCTTTAGAAATAAACACATTTCCTTGCAAGAAATTAATATTCCTACTGACATGCGTCTCAACAAGTGAAATTAGTTTCTTCGTTCGTAGTTCCCTCCTGTCACTATTTTCCAAGGGGGAAATGTTATAACGAGTCCCTACTCAATTTTAAAAATTCTCGGTGTAATAGATTTAATATTTTTCCAAATAGGAGTGACCTTCAAATTTTACGAATTCATTATTTAAATAAATGATCTCTTTCGTCTCATTGTAAATTTCGAGTACTGGCTTAAAATGTCTCCTAACAATAATATAATAAATAATATTGCTGTAAAGATTGTATTGAGAAATGTCATTGGGACACAATTACATAGTTTTTTTGTACATATTGAATATATTTTTGAAGTTCTAACTGTTATAGGCTGTATAATTATATAAGGTGTAAAATAAATACTTGTAAAATGTTATGTAACATAAATTATTCAATGTGATGGCGATAGATATTACCACAATAAAGGTAATCAAAAATACTACTGTTGGCTTTATTTATTTGACAATGTTCCCAAATCAGGAATACCCGAGGAAGACATGTGTCCGAGTGAATCAAATACTTGAGTTGGGTCATGAGTATGTGCACCTTTGAATGAAGCGAGGAATGTGTTCCAAGACAGAGTTGTGTGGCGGTCCATCCCCTCTGCTTACCCCTTCAGAAATGGCGTGATGGTTAGTTAGTTAGTTTGCAACGTTCCCTAAAAAATTAGCCTCGTTGATGACCATTGATAGCTGTGTAGGCATTTTAAGACTCATTAACCCTACAAGACTAATCATTTGTCAATTTGACTAAAGCTGCGTCTCCTGCGAATGTTTTTTAGAAAACATTTACACAAAAAACAAAACAAAGAGGCGTTACCGTACGCATTTCTGTGTGCATACACAATTTTTTTGCCTTCCATCACCGATGGAAAACATTCCCCTCACGGTCGAAGAGGGGAAGGGGGGTAAGGGTTTGTTTAATTTTTAATAATCGCCGCACGGCGCATGTCTATCTATGCGTCCCGTCCGATGATACTTCAGTCAGTCACAGCATAAATCGAATGGGTTTTTTAAGTTATGTGTACTGAGTGAAATTATAACTTTTTTTATTATATGAATACCCCACAAGAGTCCCAACTGCTCCCAACCGTCTGGAGCCAGTGAGACTGTGGCATCCCCAATTTGGGAATGTTGTGAGGCTGAAGGTATTGGGGAGGGGAAGGAGAAGGGGAAGGTGGGGAAATACCCGGCTATTCAACTCTGAAAGGTGGTTTTCCACCAGGGCAATACTGAGAGTATCTTCCACTCTGGAACGTGCGCAAATATACTACATATTATTTTTAAAGTAATTGTGGAACAGCACAAATTAATTAAATAAAATTTACTTGCGCACGCCGGGATTTGAACCTGCGACCTTCGGATTCGTAATCATGAGCCTTACCCCTCGACCATGGAGGCCGTCTATATGTTATTAATTAATTAATATGTTATTAGAAGAAGTTTGCTCATATATCAATAATAATAATAATTTATTTAACTTTATGCATTCTCTTAATTTGTCTGCTATTTCTAATAGCGTTACAGCCCGCATATGAAGAACTTTATAAAGGATGCATTGTGATAAACAGATTCTTTGACTGTATTAAACAGTGGTTTACACAAAATATTGCTTATTCATTTTACATTCATTGACATTCATATTGTTTTTTTTATTCGAGCAATAAACAATAAACAAAACGGTGATATTTTATTCCAACCTATAAAAATATGTAGTGCATTCGAAAGATTATTCTTGAACTTATCTTGTCATCTACACAAAATATTTGGCAGGACCGGAATGTGTATGAAAACAAATGTTTTTGCATATGGTTTTTTGTGCAATCTTTCGAAAAATAGTTCACAGGAGACGTGACTTAACACTACTTTCAAACCTCACAAAATGATTATCTTTTTTTTTTACGATGGTTTCAAACCTGTATGCTATTTTATAAATCAACTTTATGTAATGGATACAAAACAAAAACATTTTTGTGGTTTATAGTATTTAAAACATTTATTTAAAAAAAAAATAATGATATTAACCAAGAGGAACGATATTTTAAATTACGTATATAACCAACTATATAACTTGAAGATGCTATCAATATCGCCCTGGTGAAAGACCACCATTCAGAATTGAAACGTTGCTTGAAATGCGTTTAGCCGTGTTTGGGGACCAGATCTGAAGAGCCAGGTATTTTTCCACCTTCCTCTCCCCCTTCTCCTTCCCCTCCTCAATACCTTCAGCCTCACAACATTCCCCGATTGGGGATGCCATAGTCTCACTGGTTCCAGGCGGTTGGGAGCAGTTGGGACTCTTGTGCGGTATTCATATAAAAATAAAAGAAAAGAAAATTTGTGTTCTATCGTAAATTGGTTGTTTTTAATTTAATTTAAAGTCCAACAACATGCTTATTTTAACATTTAAAAAAATAAATATATTTTTTATATTTGATTACATTCTCAAAGCAGCGTGGCCCCCAAATAATTGTTAAAGATGTCTCTAAAATCGCGAAAAATCAATTCCTTTAATGGCCTATATTTCATAATGTTAAACAAAAATAAATAAAATACTTCTCATACGTACTAGATATTTACTAAACCTTGAATTAAAAAAATATGTCATTAGGTTTAGGTGAGTATTTTGATCTTAAATCCAAAATTAAGTTTTGTATGAAACAGACCCTGCAGCCGTTCCTCTTAAGACTACACTATAACTTTTCGAGGTTGAAATTAGACGTGGCATAAATCTCAAGAAAATTACCAAAAATAAATGTTTGTTTTGTTCGCTTTCTCTATAATATCTTAAAAAGCAAAAAAAATATAATTGACAAACATAATAAATTATACCTTCTGTTCTCCGCAGACTGGAGGTCCCGGTAAGACTAGAGGTTTTGGGTTCGAGTCCCACTTGAGACCGTTACTTTTTTAAAATTTTTGTGCTTTTTCTGTTTCATGTTTCATTGAGATTTGTTAATATGATCTTCTTCAATGATTAGATAAATTACAATGAAATTTATAAGCTTCAATAAGTTATTCCAATAAATTTACTAATATTAAACTTTATACTGAATAATCTGTTTGCTGATATCTGTTATGGAGAGATTAGCAGAGACATTTTGTATTTAGGGACACCAAGAAAACATTACCCTGTCAAAATTAAATTACAATAACATAAATTTACTAATATAAGTTTCCAATATCCTCTATAGTAGAATGAATGCACGCGAGGTGGCACCACTGCGATTTTACTTTGTGAAACATTACCCAGTGACCCCAAGTGTTCAATGTTATGGAATAAAAAACAATAATGGCAACACTTATGTTTTGTTTCAGCTGTGGTTATAAGCTAACTTGAGTGTGTGTTTTCTTTGTCGGCAATATTTAAAAAACAAACTTATTTCAGAATCTTACATGACTAACAACATATTATTTTAATAAATAAAAATGTTAGTGTGTATTTCGATATCAATTTATTTCTTCAAATCATATTACGTCAATATAAAACGCTAAACTAAAAATGTACTCATTTTGAAATATTTAGTGTATGTGGAAATATACTTTGTGCTTTCTGTAATAAGAACTATTATCGTGTGCTTATTTTCCAACAGAATCGGGCTTGCTTATAGTGTTGCCTTACGCTGTCTTTCGGTACTGAAGTTTTGTCTGCTTGTATTCGATGGCATTAATTTTTGTGCAAAATTCTTTTGAATAGTTGTTAAAAGTGAAATGTCAACAATATAAATCAGTTCATACAATGGAGACACCAGCCTTTCTGTGGATTTAACGTTCAGCCGCAGCCTACAGAAAGGTAAGTCGATTAATTGCGCATTGAATTCTCTTACGATATTTTGACACTTCGTCTTAATATTGTGATGGCCAACTGTTGTTTTCCATTGCCTTGAAGCTAAACCCTGATATTTCTTTTGTTCGTTATCAGAAAACGTTTTATTGGTATTTTCTTAGTTGGATTCCCTCTTGATTCGTTTGAGGTTACCCACTATGATTGTTATTGAGGTCAATAGTGACAATAACTCGATGTTATTACCACACCTAACATATTGAATAATGTCCATTTTTTGTTTATTGCGTTGTGGGATTCGCGGGTTACCGTGCATTTTGGTAATTATAATCATTTACACGAGTTCGCGCTGACTTGTTTTGTTTTGTCAGCTGAGTTCGTTCATTTGACGTCGAAAGATCAGCTGAAAGTGAAAACATACCACAGCGATGGTTGTACATAAATAATGTATTACGTATGAAACATTTGTTTCCATTATTTCAATGGACGCACTGCATTAATTAACACAGCAATCGCCCTGTTTTAATCTGAATTTCGTCGTAAAATTTTAACAACAACTTGATATTTTTGACAGATTCGTACGATTTTATTTCTACATAGAAAATTCCTACCTACATCGAAATAAAATAATCTGTTCTAGCCGAAACTATTTTTTATAGGAAATATTTAATTCCAATATTATCATTATTTAAAAAAAAATTAATTTCAAAATATAAAAATTAATTTGTTGATTTTTTTTTTGCTTAATGAATACAATAAGAATCTTAATTTGTCTTGTAACATTAATTTCTATAAATATGTATTTTTATGCAGGACATTTTAAATGCAGTTCAATTCCAGTATTATTATATGAATGAAATTGTGCTAATTTTTATAAGTACCTTAAAAACATAAATATGAATACTGTCTTACTTGTGGGTAGGAATAACATTACTTTCTCACTAAAGTAGAATTAGAGTGTATAGCTTTGGACATTTTTATTCTAACTTGGGTAATAAAGTTCTAAAGAATTGTAAACGTAACAAGACATTATCTGCATGTGATATATTGCTAAACGGGACCAAATATACAAACATATTGAATTATTTCCTCTTTGACTTCGTTTGTATGGTACGGAAAGATTGGACGTTAGTCAGGGTTGGAGGTTAGGAACTGGAGAGGAACAGAGCAATCAAACATTTCCGTTGCCAGGACATCTTTCAATCTTCTCCCCTTTATTTGTTTTATTTAATTCATAATGTTAACTCCAAAGTGCAAGCGCATTGACAAAAATGTTGTATTGACAATAACAATCTAATGAAATGTTAGAATAATTTTATTAATTAATGCCTTCTTCATAGTACATCTCTGTATCTTAGGGGTTATTAGCAGTGGAGTGCATTGCTCTATGATCAAAGGTAGGATGTGTGTAGTTTTCAATTTGGGGTATGAATTATGCGTTGAATCGTTGAAAATAGCCATTTTATTGTCATCTTCCGCCGATTGTTGTGGCCAAGTGAACAAATGAGAGTTCAAGTTCTTTAACAAATTCATGGATTTTTTTTTATCAGAAACTAGTCGCCTTTTTAAATTTCTTCTTAGGGTGGGCACAGCTTTTCTGCCTTTATGGACTGCACACCACTGGTTTTTAGTTCTATGTTCATTTTACCCACTTTACCTGAATCCCAAAAACATCTTTTTGCTTTATTTAATTTTATTGTTTTTTGTTATTTTGCAGTTGGATTGTTAAAAATCTTTGCTTATCATATTAGACAGTGTTTTTAATAGGTTAAGTAATATCAGATTCTAGGATGAAATATTTCAATTCTATTATCGCTGTAAAGGATTCTATTAAAGAACTATTCCCCTATAATAAGTGATTAGTGATAGAGCTTATTTTGTAAAGATTTTTTTGGTAACCAACCCACATGCATTAAATTAATGTTTGCTTTTTAATAGATCTTAACGTTTGAAACAAAATAGCAATGTTAACTAGTTTTTTTTGCTGTTTTTCGATATAGAAACATTATCCTCTCATGTGCAGATATTTATAAACAATCTAACTTTTTGGTATAGTACTGTGTTGATTAAAATGTTATTCTTAGTTTGGAACTTGTTTTATAAATTTAACGCAGGTTTTGTAAACTAAACTTCAGATGCCGGATGAACCAACGGGTAGAGATAATTATATAGTTATAATCCTAACTTACATAGGATAACTTAGACTCGGTGGTTCAGTCACAAATCAAGTATCGATGGATAAAGGACAGGTTTTGTAAACCAACCTTCAGATGCCGGATGAACCAACGGGTAAAGATATAATTATATAGTTATAATCCTAACTTAGATAGGATTGCTTGGACTCGGTGGTTCAGTCACAAATCAAGTATCGATGGATAAAGGACAGGTTTTGTAAACCAACCTTCAGATGCCGGATGAACCAACGGGTAAAGGTATAATTATATAGTTATAATCCTAACTTAGATAGGATAGCTTGGACTCGGTGGTTCAGTCACAAATCAAGTATCGATGGATAAAGGAGTCAGAAGGTAAACATAATGTTATGATACGGAGGCTAAAGAAAACAAATGTGGACTTGAGCAAGGTCATGCCATGAGTGCTATTTTTAGTTTTAAACCGTAGTATAGATAAGATTAGTACGTTTTTAAGGGAAGTTGTGATATACGAACTCTTGTATTTGTTACATTCTATAAAATTATGTTCCTACCTCTGCGGGGAAGCTGTATTGTAGTAACAGTGGTTGGAATATACTTTCAGTGTTGTCGTGATATAAATCCACCATTCTGAATTATTATAGAAATAAAATTAATAAGAAATATTTATTAGCTATTAGTATACTGTGTGTCCCAGTGGGGGAAGCTTCGCTTATGTTGATATTTATATATTAAACAGTGGTTTACACAAAATATATCTTATTAATTTTATTAGTAATGACACCACAAAGTAATTTTACATTTATTGAAGAAGTTATTATAGAAATGTTTAAAATGATTTTTTTTTATTAAAATAGCTTTGTAACTTTTTTCCACTTATTTATTTTCGACCGGACCGGTTTCACCCTATCACAGACATCGTCAGACTGGCACAATTAAAACTAAATCTATGATATATATATAGCATCGATGTCAGGAGTGAGTCCCACTGCTTTCTAATATTGTTTTTATTTATGACTTAAAATTTGTTTTATTGCTGACGGTACTGTTTACTATTATGTTTAAAAAAAAAAACTTTCTGGTTGGTTTATTACCCTCTGGAAGATGGATTACATTGTGTTTGTTTACTGATTCTATGGGTTTTTAAAAATATATATAAAGCCATTCTTGTCAGCTTTTATTTGAACAGATGGTTGTTTCTGGTTTTGTTTTTTCTCTGTAATTTCCGTCTCGTTTGCTATATAGAAATATTTCTCCCAATATGATTCATAGATGATACCTATTAGAATACCATTTAAACAAGACCTTTTTTTAATCATTGAACATAATATTAACGAATCTTAATTGAAATATGAAACAAAAAAGACACAGAAAATAAAAAGATAACG
The DNA here is from genome assembly GCA_022606495.2 of Halesus radiatus. Lineage (NCBI taxonomy): Eukaryota > Metazoa > Arthropoda > Insecta > Trichoptera > Limnephilidae > Halesus > Halesus radiatus. The sequence continues at coordinate 33,318 of JAHDVE020005903.1, read as the reverse complement.
GTCGCATCTGGGACCATTCATGTAGTGTATCCATCATTCGGGTAGAATCTTACAGTCAATATGAAAGATAGCAGCCAAAAATATATGGGAATTAATTGAAGATGATATTAATAGTTCTTAAATTGAAGTAGGATATTAATAAAAATGACAAAAAGCAAAGCAATAAGGTGGCATTAGCTCAGTTGGTTGGAAAGCAGGTCCCGGATAGACCGAGAGGTCTCGGGTTTGTGTCCCAGATGCGACCGTTACCTTTTTATTTTCTGTGTCTTCTCTGTTTCATATTTCATTTGAGATTTGTTAATATTATCTTTAATGATTAAATAAATATTTCAATAACTTTTTCCAATAAAAAATTATTGACTATTTTTCTTCTCTTTACTTCATTTCTTGTTGTGATATATTTTTTCATACAATACATTAATTCTCTTTGTATTGAATTTAACATGTTTTCATAATACTATTCTTCCCTAAATGAGTGAATTTCAACCCTTCAGGAGTATAATAATAATTTATATAGCATGGTTTATTGTGAAAAATCACCTAAAGAGCACTTATATAATATTATGTAGGTATTATATTATTTTTACAATTTTTTTTGTGAATTCTGCACAAGAGTCCCAAGGGTCGGAGTCAGTGAGACTATGCCATCTCCTACAATTGAGGTATGTTGTGAAGCTGAAGGAAGTGGGATGGGAAGGAGACGGGAAAGAGGAAGGTTGGAAGAATCTGACTATTCAGATCTGATCTCTAAACGATTCTGAACAGTATTCTTTCACCAGGGCGATACTCTGTTATTAATTCTTTCTGTATCATATTTGCGCAGAGTCGCAGAAGGGAGATTCAATCTGTACCCTCTGTGTAATTTGAACTCATTCTTACCATGCATCAGCCAAACACATACAAAAAACATCAGTTTTGAAAGGTCTAACATAATCTTTCAATAAATCACCTCAAAACAGCACTTTATCCCTTGATCCCAAATGTTACCTTTATAATTTGCTTGTTCCAAAGACAGCATGCGGGAGGAATAAATTCCTAGGAGTGACCTCAGGACAACTTGAAGGTCAGAAAGTCGCAAGTTGAATGCATTTCACGAGTTCGTTCTTTATTCAAACCCACCCACAATTGTTCCTGCTGTTAATGGACCCACGCGTCCCAATTTTGGTCCTGTGATTTTAAATGGTTATTTTCCTAAAGTTCCACTTCTGCTACACTTAATTATGTTTTCATGACTCCATTATAAAGTTTAGTATTCTCAGAGAATTTTAACTTGTGACATTTTTTTAACGATTTGTTCATTTTCCGGAACAAATAGCTTTTTGAGTGAACGTTTTTTTTTTAAATACTATTACTACCAATTTTTGGCACACATCGTTTGACATCTTCTCTCTTATTCTTTGATAGTTATGTAGATATTTAAAATCTCCGTAGCTCATGGTGGAAACGACTGCGCACTGAAAATGGACAAAATTTTCAACTCGCTACGTCATTTTGATGAGCTATGGAGAGTATTTTTGAAACATCTATAATATTGTGGACAAGACGCGATATTCTTTGGTCTATGTTTTTCAAATGTTCAATAAGAACAAAGAATGTAGAAACTCGGGCGAAACCGAGCAGTAACTACCAGTATATATCGGTGGCGTGCATTGCTCTTTCATCAAAGATAGGCCGCTTGTTGTTCGGGTATGAATTGTGCATTGAATATTCGAAAATGGTCATTTTATTGTCGTCTTTGGCCGATTGTTGAATAGACTTGCCTTAACCTACCATTTAAATGGATGGAGGCACTGCCGTCCACGTTTGTTTCGCGTGATTTTGATTGCGGTAAGCAAATTATAAAAGATTTATGAAATCGTCAAACTAAATAATCTAACAAAATATTCGGTTATTGTACTTATATTGACGGCACGCCTAGCTCGCCCCGATATTTTTGGTTTCTTCCCCCTTGCGCGTTAAGGCATCTCTATGTATTAATTGCACTGTGTTGTGGCCAGAAAAAAACACTGATACTTTTTGTTTTCTATTTTCGCGAAATCTTTCAATTTCTTTTTATGGTTAGTTTTTATTAGGGTAGGCACAGCTTCTCAGCCTTTATGGACTACACGCCACTGGTACATACTACACAGCAGCGGCGTTCATTGTTCTTTGACCAAACGTGAGCTATGTGCAGTTTTTCAAGTTCGGGTAGGAATAATTACTATGAATTATTGTGCATTTAATACTTTAAAACGGTTATTTTTATTATCCTCCTCCGCGGATTGTTGTGGCTAACTGAATAAATGAACATATCAAATTTATGGAAAAATAAATTTTGTTTAGAAATATGTCTTAGCTATTTTAAAAAACTTTAATTAAATAAAATATATTGTTACATACATTTACTATATAAAGATACAAAACAAGTTTTTATTTATTTATAATCACTTATGAAAAATAAGACATAATGTAGAGAAAAAGAAAATAAAAAAACTAAATCAATGTGGTTAACAAGTTTTAGTTACTTATTACTTTAGTTTTAAGTACTTCAAATATTAAAAGTCAAACTAGATACAAAAAAGGAACGTGGATATAAATTAGTAATTATGTATTTTTATTTGTTTATTTTAATTTTATTTATTGTTTTGGAACATTACAGATTATTAACATTATCATGCTTATAAATCTAGTTAAAAATGTTCACAGGATGCATTGTTTTTGGTTTAGTTACCACTTGGTAGAGATGCTAAATAATAAAAAGAATAAGGAAAATATAATAAAAAGCATGATATAACTATAAAAATAACGCATGTTATAACATTTCTAATAACATGAGGTATAAAACATAATATAAGATATACATATAGTATATTCTATATTTAACAAAAAGTCCCACATAGGCAAAGGCCAGTGCGTGGGAATACTTGGTATTAGTTAGTGGCAGTAAAAAAAATAGTTTTTTATGGAATTAATATATTTTTACAAATTAATCGAGTTTTTTTTAATGTATAATATTAATTACATACAATGGGAACTTGTACCCGCTAAGCCACTGCAAGTAGCTTGTCAGCAGGAGTTTAGTTCAACAATATTATATAATCAATATATATTATAAAAGAAAGTCCAAAAAATCGCGCGGCCCGCAAAAACTCAGATACGAGTCTCGGTACGATCGAGGGAAGTTATATGGTGTGGTAGATCTCTACCCCCCCTCGGATGAGGGTTCCCGTTTTTACCTAAAGGGCGTGCTTTTGAAGATATAAGAGCTGGAGGTTTCGCCCTCTAGAAATTTCAAGAACAGTCTTCCGGAGAGTTCTAGAAGGTTCGATAAAGCTATAGAACGTTCTGGAAGGAGTGGCGAAGCTGGGTACCCCAGTTAGGACAACAATAAATAACAGTCATACAAATGTAGCGCAATAATATAACAATATAGGTGCATGCATGCTGTGATCAGTGTACACAAGTTATTGAAAAATATTATGGTTTTGATTATATGGATACTAGACTCCAATTGCATAATATCAATTTAAATAATATTATCAAAATATCAGCAAGTATAAACTAATTGAGAAATAAATATATACATTTTTTTTAATAGTTTTTTTACAGTGAGGATAGACTTAATGTAATAAATAGTAGCTATCAATGCGATATACAATAAAAGAAACCATCACATTTGTTTAATAGACAATGTAAGAAAGAGCAAAATAATTAATTTACGAATTAATTTTATTCTATGGTTCGTTTTTCATGGGGTATTTTATTTATTTATTGTTTCTTTACATTGTAATTTTTTGAAACGTTAGAATTTTTAACCTCACTAGGACAAGCCTGTGTTGAGGTTAATAATTTTACAAAATAAAAAAATAAAAATAGCACACAGATTATATATTAAGAGAACAATATTGTTATAGGCACAGCTTTTCAGCCTTTATGAACTGCACGCCAGTGGTGCACAGAAAACTGCACTGCTCAAGCGTATAAGTAATATATTTAGGAATTTAGAACCTTCGTTCTTAACCCCTTAAAGCATAGTGGTATCAAAAATAACCCACCTTTTTATCTTTACTTCGAAAAATTAAAACCACTTGAAACACAGCGGTTTAAATTATGTCCCGCCCACTCCAACGGCTTACTATATCGGCCAATAGATGGTACATACGTATTTTTCGAAGTTTTCGAAATTCTGTGCAACACAAGCATTTTTTTGTTTGTTTCAAATCTTGTGCCTCAAAGGGTTAAGTAATAGTACGTATGAACCAGACGCTTAATATTCTCTCAAATTCCCTTACGAGATTTCTCGTAAAATTCCCTAAATTTTATATCGAGAATTCCCTGTTACAATAGCTTGTCTTATTAAAGGCTTTCCACTAATAGTTTCTTTGTGACCTCTCCCTTCTTAAAAATGGCGCATGTAACAAATAGGATTTTTTCAATGTGAATACCGCATAGGAGTCCCAATTGTCCGGAGCTAGTGGGACTATGGCATTTTCAGAGGTATGTTGTGAGGCTGATGAGATGGAGATGGGAAATATGAAGATTGGGAAGTACCTAACTATTCAGATCTGGTCGCCAAACACAGCTTAAGTTATTTCATGCAACTTTTTAATTATGAATGGTGGTCTTTCTCTTAAATCGTATCTCTCAGCGTCAGGGCCATATAACGCTTCAATAAGGTGCTCCAGTCCTTATTTTTAAATCAATGTTGACTTTCTAACATAAATATTTATTTATATAGTATTTTTTTAAAGTTTGTTTTCTTATTTATATTAATTCTCAAAGTTCGAATTTTTAAAACCTGCCAAAACGACCTGAATCCGAGCGGTAGGTGGCGGGAGGGGTGCGTGTCGTCACACCAACGTCACACGGAACGAAATTACACAGAAGGAATTTACTCCCAAACCTCCGCGTGATATTAATCCAATGATACCAGCCAACAGGCAGTTTTCAGTCACTTTTAAATAAAGATTTATAAATTGTACGTATAATTACGTAATATATAATAAAAGTTATATATTCAGAATCCGCGTTTGTTGATCTACCTATATGACTTTTTTTTTTAAAGCCATATATTTTACACTTGAGTTTATTATTGGCCAGAATCAGTAGAAGTATGGCTTTTTTGGTTTTTAGTTAAAATGGCGTACAGAGAAAAAAAAGTTAAAATCTATTGAAAACTTAGGTCATTTTATTAATATTCTCTAATCCCGAAATTATAAATCTTTCAAATAAATACCAACTCTTCTTTCACACCAATCTTGTAATAAATGTAATATCAATAGAAAAGAATGATAAAATAGCAACTGTAAAAATCATATCTTCTCCAAGCTTAAATTTTCCAATAAAACTGTTTATCTGAAGCGACCTGCCAGGCAAGTATGTTTTTCTTGAAAGCTCGCTTGAAGTGAAATAACACAAAACTGCGCTATACAAATGCTTAGTTATTATTATTTCTGTATCTGTTTGTACATAGATAGATAGAGAATATTAAGTAATATTTGTACAACGCCCTTGAGGTGATTTTTCACAAAGATGGCGCTATTCAAATTAACCAATTATTTTTATTATTATTAAGGGTACAAATAGATGCACTTTCAAAATGTTTAATTAAGTGTTAAGCCGCGTCTCCTGCGAACTTTTTTCCGAAACATTACACAAAAAACCATACACAAAAACATTTGTTTTCATACACATCCCGTCTCCTGCTAAAATGTTTTGTTTTAGTTCAAAACAAAATATTTTATGTGTAGACGTCAAAATGAGTTCTGACGAGGAGGACGTGCTTTCGGTTTTAGCGATTGTAGACATTGTATCAGGGAGAAAACACAGATTTCAAGTTAGACCTTACATACTATTCCGAAATTTTAATATTTATCAGGAATTAAGAATAGAATGCAATTTCTTCCGCGTCTCTGAAACCGATTTTGAAGAACTGGTTTTGATTTTACGTCCTGATGTGCAAAAAAACTCAACATGGCGAAGAGATGTCATTTCACCAGAAATGAGACTTGGCATTACATTAAGGTTTCTGGCTACTTGCGATTCATACACTAGCTTAATGTACCATTTAAGAGTTTCAAAACAACAATTGTCCAAAATTATTCCTGAGGTTTGCTGGGCCCTCTTAGTTGGGTTTAAAAGAAAAGAAATAAAATAACCTAAAAACTAAAGAACTTGTAATACACAACAATCCACACTTGAAAACGTGGATACTTGCTCGCTCAGTGTACATAACCTCAACCCGTACGATTTGTGCTGAGCGGATGACACTGACAGTGAAACGAACCCCGCGATGCTCGTAAAAATATGAAATACACCCCCTTCCCCCTACCCCTCTTCACCCGCGAGAGGAATGTTTTCCATTGCTTTCGGAAGACAAAAACATTCTATACGCACACAGAAATGTATGGTAACGCCCCTTTGTTTTGTTTTTTTGTGTAAATGTTTTCAAAAAACAGTCGCAGGAGACGCGGCTTTATAGATTGTCGATTTTTTACATTAATGTTGTTGTATGAATTTTTTCTTGCTCAATAGCTTGAAATTGCTGCAGGGGACTGATCCTTTCGGGGAATTTATTTGAGCTTTTTAAATTTTGAACGCGTTCTCTTGGGTATTGTGGATGCACACATATAAGAATTCCGAGACAGAAACTTACGAATCTTGCTGTAAATGGGAATCTCTCATCCATTTTGAGGCCCTCACAGCTAAACGTATGGCCTTATTTTGAATAAATACAAAATATCTATTCGTACATACATACATCTTCTTCCCCTTGTCCTACTCGGATTGGAGACCCATCGTATCGACATGGCGCCTCCAGGCGTCTCTGTCGTGTGCTACATTTACGGCATCCGTCCATAGTAGATCTAGCCTCTCCTCGCACAGCCTCTGGGGTTGCTTCTCCCACCTGTGTCTGGGACGGCCCACTGAACGTCTTCCCTCTGGAATAGCACTCAGAATTTTAAGCGGATTTTAATCGACCTTCTGGCATTCTTAACACGTGCCCAAGCCACGTCAGTTGCGACTTTTCTATGTAGAGTAATAGTGGTTCGACGTTTAGCTCCTCCCGGATCATAGAGCTTCTTATTCGATCCCATCTCGTGACCCATGCAACTCCTCTCAGAAATCTATTAATTGTTTTTGTGTTTAATTCGTAGAACTCCATTTAATTTATTTTTTTACATTAAATTAAAAAAAATCCTCTCAGAAATCTCTCCCGTTGACAACGTTTACGTCAAAATAAATGACAGCACGAATTCGGGTAGAAACAGTTTACTTGCCACAAGCTTTTATAGCCCGGAGATAGGCACCATGACCAAACCTAAAGCATCAAAGCTACAGATCGGCCAATGGAATATGACCAGTTTAGGTGGAAAGAAAATAGAACTAGCGAATGAGGCGAATAATTGAACGAGCGTACACGTTCTAGGGTCCAAGCTGCCGATAAATATCTATTCAATTGCTAAATAACGCGATGAGAACCAGAGAGGCTTATACGCCTTTTGAGTAGTTTTGAGAAAAATGTTTTTAAAGTTTTTGAGAATTTTGTTAATCCTTTCATTTCATCAATCCATTTTGATTTCGCTGATGCCAAACAAACTTAAACGACAAAATAATTTAATTTGTAATTTTGTATCTAAATAATAAACTCTTCTTGGTTATTGATTTATTTAAGTAACAACATAATTCGCACTGAAAACCAACGTTTTAACTGACGTTAATATTTCAATAATATCTCAAATATTAACATTTTTTCAAACATTTCTCCTCTGCTCCCATTATGGTTTAAATTGCTAAAAAACTTAGTTTTTTTACAATTATTAATTTCGTTGTCATTTGAAGACAATACAAAAATAGTTTAACTTAATTAAATAATTACTTTTTCAAACGCTAAAGTTTAATTAGAATGAAGAAACTATAAATTAAAACAACAAAAATTATCCTCTTATTTGAGAAAAATAAGTAAACTCACCTGATTTTTTTGGTTTATCGTTTGATGTCGGTTGTAGGGTTTCTCCTTGAATATTGCAGAGGTCCAAGATCCTACGTACACGTGATTGTCGAGTAGTGAAACTCATGTTTTGTTAGCAAAAATCATTTAATATTAAGACACAAGAAAAGTCCGCGATTTCACTAATAATAATAATAATCGGATGATTTGTATAGCGCCGTTTTTGTGAAAAATCACTTAACTGTTCATTACAAATTCCGTCTATGACATACAATTACCATGTTTTCTGAACTTGTCGCTGCAATATTGTGACTGTTGAGTCTGTGCGGCAAGAAGAAATTACAGTTTTCTATAAAATTTCCTACAAAGATGAAATTTGACTCAAATGGCGCTTAAGCCTGTCTGGTTCTCAGCGCCTCAAATATACTATGTCACGTATGATCAGACTTTAGTGGTTATGAAATATTTAGTAGTCGTATTGTTGCATTATTTAATACTAAAAAGAAACGGGACGCATTGAAGTGTCTGTCTGAGTCGCATCTCGTTGCTACGCCTTATATCATTCAGTTTAAATAGATTAATCTCCTTACATAACGAGGCGCTTTGGGCGGCTGTGAGAAATGATACAATAGTGCTGCACGTTCATGGTGGATGGTCAAATAATAATTTATTTAAATCCTAGCTGATGTGTACTCGGCCTTGCTCTGCTTGAAAGTAATGCCTTGTGACGACTATTAATATCTCTAAACAAAGAAAAAATTTATTTCGTTTAAAACATGTTTTTTTTTTAAAATATATCCAAATAATAAATTTCTTAAGTAGGTACCTACGTGTTTTTCGTTTTGAAAATATTCTACCCAAACAAACCTTCTTTTGAGTATGTAATCTGTGGCTAAACAGAGTGGTATATCTATGGGCTAACTTCAATACAACATGGCGGGTTCAATGTTTTTTCATGAATTGTTTGTTGTCGGGTGTACACATGGAATATGAAATAGAATAAATTGTTATTGTAGGTTTAAAGTTCAAGTCCTTCAAAAAACGTATAAAAATACAATATATTATTATTGTAAAATATAATATTATTGTAATCATCAATGTGAAAACATGTAGATATCTGTGTACGAGTATATTAATAAAGTGGTGAATACAAAGTATATTTTTTCATTCATTTATATTATTTTAGTCCGTTATTTTATTTTTAATTTATCTAACATCCACTGCATGCTTATTTTCACGGAATCATCTCCTTCTGGAACGTGCCGCTAATTTCTGAACACCGTTTGGTTAAAGTAAAAAATGTGCATTTGAACCATTATGCTTTATTAAAATTTCAATCATTTTCCTAGTCATTTGATGATACCATTTAAAACACTTTAAACTAGCAAACATAGCACCCTCATTTTTTGTCGACTGTTAAATGTCAGACTGTACGTGAAATTCACGCCTAATTCAGCTAAAAAAAATCGCAGAACTGAATTACACATCTTTAACATTGTAGATTTTATCCAGCTTTCATTTTTAACCGCCCGTCCTTTGGGTTATTATAACGAGTAGGTAAAAAAAGACTTTTTTTTCGTTAGATTTCGCAATAACAATACGTAGTTACAATATACCAACTTGTATGGGAGACGCGAAAATATCCGAACACATCCGTTAGCTTCGGCTCACCTCGAAATACTAAACGAGATGACGCAGGAGCAAACTTGATGTATACGAATGTTTTGTGGGTTTCGGGTATAGTTTTTTGTACCTGGACGTACGGGATACGGCTTGTTGCGTTCCGGCGATAATATAGCGGCCGTATCACGTACGTTCATATGGGTGGGGCGGTTGAAAAGATGTGCAGATAATCAGGTGAGAATGATTGCGTTGAATGTCAATTTCCATATCGTAGTCATTGTCGTCCCAGTTTGGCGCTAGTGAAAAATGAAAAAAATGCAATGTGAATTTAGCAGGGGGCAAACATATTTAATTTAATAAACGTCGCGTAATGTTAATATCCGGGTAAAAGAACACTTAAGATGTCTCAATAATAATGGGTTCTCGGAATTTGCCAACCACCTCTTAGAAACAGACCACACTTTCAATAAAAATACTGACACTAATTTATTGCATAAAAATGGAATAGTCATTGGACTAGGTAACTTAGAAGCATTAGAAATAAGGAAAGCCGAAAAACTAATAGACTCTTTAATAATAAAAAATATGTCCGATTCTGAAGATATTCCCAATCAACAAAGTACATACCCTTCCCGGTCTGGCACCTGCTACGGCAGTAGCGAAACCCGATCGGCAAAAGTATAAAACAAATAAAGTGATGTAAACAAAGTTATTATATTATTTTTAAATAATAATTTTCCTTAATTTAATTTGAACCCAAATGAATCTCAGAGAAAAACATCCCCTGTGTATATTTTCAATTACTGTGCAAGAACATTGGAGGGCATTGGAACCATTAAAATACTTGTACAGAGGGACTCATCCGGTCCTTAAAACAGTTTTAGAGACATCCAATGCATATAATATAATAATACGCATCCAGAGGCCCGATTCCGGTTCTTTTTACGAATAAGACATTATCCTTAGGGTTAAAGACATTTTGTTTAAATGCGGTTCCGATTCCATGTCAATGACGATACATTTTTAAAGGAGTTTTATTAGAAATTATAGGTACATAATACATACTTGGCACGTGTGGTTTATTATAATTTTTAGAATTTAAATCACTTGTATCTGACATTTCGTGCTTTTGGTATCGGTATTTTACAAGCATCGCAATTTCGTTAATTCAGTAGCATTATTATGCAACAAATAACTAACTAATTAACCATCACGCCGTTTCCCCGCAGTGGTAGGCAGAGAGGACGGATCCCCAAACAACTCGATCTTGCCATACACTTCTTGCTTCATTCACATGCATACATTTTCTTCTGTTATTCCGACTTCTGACACGGCCGGACTCGAGTATTTGATTCACTTGATCGCACCATGTCTTCTTCAGACGTCCCCGGCTTCCTCTTTCATTCACATTCGCGTCATGGGTATATCCTCCTTGCACTTCTTTCTTAATTAATTCGCTCTACATGCCCAAACCATCCAAGCGTCCCTTTATTAATCTTACTCATTACGCTTACATCAGCCTTGCATTATTTATAAATCTCAACATTTTTCACATGATCATACATGGTTTTACCATACATTCGCCTCAGAGATCTCATTTCTACAGCATTCGGTTTACTTTCATCCTTCCTCTGCCAGTTTCATCCATCACTGCCATACATCAGGGTTGGTATTAGCACTCCACTGGACTGCTAGCTTCGCTTCTTTGGACAACTTTTTGTTAACGCCATCCGCGTTTAGTCCTCCGTTAATGGAGTTTCCTGCATTCACCCTTCTTTCAATATCCCTATCAGTCTTTCCATCTTTTGTAAACATACTTCCCAAATATACAAACTCATCGACCTGCTCCAAGTATTCATCATTCACAACTATATTGCACACTGTTTTCGTACTCTCTCTTTGAAACACCATGACTTTAGACTTGCTTACATTCACTATTAACTCATTCTTCATACATGCTTCGTTCATCCTAGGTATGAAAGACTGTAGATCTTCCATACTGTTAACAATCAGCACCGCATCATCAGCGTACTTTCTGGGAAACTACTTATAATATATATCAACATACATTTTTTTTAAATACATAAATACATTATTTGGTAAGACGCGTACCATTTACAAAACTTCATTTTGCAAAAAACAAGTTAGTAATTACAAAATTACACTCAGCTTACGGCGAGATGAACGTTGCAAATGCTTAGATATCTAGCGATTTGTCAGCCAAAAATCCGGCTTTCAAGAGGTTAAATAATATCATTCGTTGAATAATACCCCCTCTGTCTCCGCCCAAAACTTCATCTTATACCCTCCATTACCTTAGTGAGCGGGCTTAAATATAAGATGTGCCATCAGCTAGTGCCGCTAGCACATAAAACACGGTTTACAATTCTTAGAAATAAAAATAAATAAAAGCCCTAGAGAAGATTATCTCCACATTTATGCACTTCTAACCACAATTGACACAGGAAGAGAGAGAAATGTTTCTTGGCACTGTACACACACGATATATATCGCTGAATAACAGCTGTTATCCGAGAGAATCTGAACCGCAGTTACGCAAAAGGTATTTAAGGATAAGGACAATGTCATATTCTCAAAAAGAACCCGAATCTGGCCCCTGGTTATGAATGTGTCACCTTTCCAATGTGTTCATTTCGGTTCAATGTGTGCATTTCGGGTTTAGTGCCACTTTATTTTGGTGCGGAACGTCGGGTGCAGTTGACATCTTCAATTATAATAACATACATAGTATAATAATACCGCCGATAGCCCCGCCCCGTTGAACCGACATCCCTCTTTCCCATACACCACAATATCATAACTCTCGGCGGTTGAACCATGGATAATAGATACAAGGGAGATGTGCCAGCAACCATCATTAGTATGAAACTGCGCGCACAAAAGGGTCACCATCGTTCAACGGTATTACTGGTTAATAGGCCTTCCACACGAGCAGGCGGCCCAATACTAAACAATCCACGGCGTCGAAAGGTTCGACCATCCTTTCCTAAAGTCAAGCCAACCTACTTTAGGAAAGGACGACCGGATGGTCAAACCTTTCGACGCCATGGCTTTTTTTAGTGTTGGGCCGCCCGCTCATGTAGAAGTCACTTAACCCCTTCAGTAATCATTAAAACATTGAAAAACGAAAAAAAAACACATTTTTTATGAATGAATCCTTCATAAAAGTCATTTTTGCCCTAATAAGACTGAAAGCTGATGTTTATTCATCGTTTTTTATTAATAATGATAATAAAAAAATAAAAAAATTACACATATCAAAATTGTTCGCGCTTCCACATACCATAAATCCTGTTTCTTTTCACCCTAGTATTTTGGGGAGGGGTCTTTTCTGCAGGTAAAGCTTGTCCAAGTTATGTCGGGTGTGCGAATTATCGCCCGGGTATACTCGGGCTTGATACTTAGACGGTTTAATTAATTGCTAATATTACTGCGAACCTTACTTTACTTATATATATTTTTGACCATTTCTCTTTTATACCTTTTTTGTTCTTCACTTGTAATCTCTTTAAAAATTTAGTGAATAACACTTCTATTGAGAGACTATGCTAAATAAAATCGTACGTATGCACAGTGGCGCCCGCTTTTGTTTCTACCCACATTCCAATAGGTTCCATGACCAATTCAACACACTTTTTGAAAGCGATAAAAGTCAATAAAAGTACAAAAAAAACTAGTCGGAACACTTAGTCTATGTTAGAACAGGTTTAAAAAATATATCAATTAGGTTAGATTAGGTTTTCGGGTGAATTTTTTTATTATTTTTATGACTTGTTACTTTAAAAAATGTACCGATTCATACATGTGTTGAATTATCCAATCACCATACCAAACGTATAACTTTCATTGGCTCCACCGTTTTGATAATACGTGCAGTTTGATTGTAGCCCTGACAGTCGGCAAGCTTCCATACCATTTCTCCCTTTGTTTCTATTATCTATTATAGTTGTAACCCCGTACCTCTCTTTGTCACAAACGACATAATATGAGTATGTAACAGAAAGGTACGTTACAACGGAGGTCTCAACGGCAGAACCTTACGTGGGCATCGATGATTCCGGCTGACTCATGGGGTCCAAGTTCGATGGCTCCGTTATGGCTATGGCTGTGGAACGGGTCCAAATGTTCTCCGGACGGAGCCAGAGTAGGCTGGAGCGGGGCGGAATGAATGCCCCACTCGGCACTCATTTTGGAAGCTTCTTGCCAAAAAAGGATTTATTAGTGCGATTAAATGCCGAGTGGGGGAAGTTCAGCCTCCAGGGTTTTTAGTAATCTGTGTAAGTATCACGATATTTCACAATATTTGCAAATACTGGGTTTTTGGACAGTTGGGCATATTTTTTATATTCTGTCTCCCATTCTCCCATCAAACCTTTTTTCTTCATAATGATGAAGAAAACAGGTTTTGGTCTCTGATGCCTGAGTCATTTTTACGCGAAAATCGTAATTTTTTTTTGCGAATACGCGACTTTTGCAATTGTTGGGAAAATAACCGTAAATCTTCATATTTTTCACGTGATATGTGCAATGACATTACAAACATAAAGACGGTCTCACAGTATTTACCCAAAATGCGGCAAAGTAACAAATACACTTACGTTTCCAGTCAATTCTTTATTTAAACACTGGTCATGTCTGACAAAGACAGACATTCAAATAATCTGTGGGTATAGACGAAATAGAAATACGACCGGGCGGTCGTTGGCGTTGAAAACTACATCCTTCACCCCGGGTTAGGGAAACTTGTTAAAAACGAGACACTATGAGTTATTATTAACTCCTGGGAAAACAATATTGTTATTATTATTGTAGATCGAATTATTATATTTTAAGTATATTTTTATACAATACAGAGGTTCAAGTGAGTACAGAAAGCTACACAGGTTAATGACATTCATAGTAATAAAACGTGTTATTTCCTTTCAAACCAGTAACTTTTACTTTTAAATCTTTTTTTTTCAAATAGTCTGAACATAGTGTGCTGGGAAGTGAAGGCTTACAATCATGTTCGCATCCCTTGAGCGCGACCAACAGTAAGTCCATTTCTGTCGACGTGTTGTGGTTCAATGTTATTTATTATGAAATCACAGCGTAACTTATATTTTTTACAGGGCTTTACGGTCGTCTTCCCAACCCTACTGAACTACTGTTGAGCCGAATTCGCTCTTCCCAACGAAATTCTCCATCAAATTTACGATTAATTTGGGATATCGATTTTTGTGGATTAAGTTCCCCCCAGCAGGAGACTAGTTATAATTTTTTTAACAGGGTGAACAAAAGTTACCGAAATGTCAAATGTCATTATTAGTTTACGATCTTTTTCAAATATTGAATGACAAAAATTTATTTCCCTTTTGAAAATATGTTTTTCGTATGTTTTAAATAAAACTGAATGGAACCTAACGTTATCCCAGGTCGCTTCAGATGAACACAGTTTTATTAGAAAATTTAAGCATTGAGATGATATTTATACAGTTGCCATTTTATCCTCCTTTTCTATTAATGTTACATTTATTAGAAGATTGGTGGTACAAGAAGAGTTGGTATTTATTTGAAATATTTATAATTTTTAGCACTGGAGAACTTACATATAAAATGACCTTAAAAACGTAAGAAATTTTTAAGAGATATTAATTTATTTTTTTTACTTATTCTATAAGTGACTTTAGGTAAGCACTAACCGGCTAGCCTAGCTAAGCAATTTACGTGTGCATTTCTTCAATTTATGGATGTGATTGTCTGAAAGGATGAGTTTTGATAAATGAATTAAATAATATACTTTGTGTTCACAACTCTATTAATATAAAGCTATCTACATGTTTCGAAAGCGATGCTTTCTTCGTGAGGAGTAATACTAAAAATAATAATATCAAGTATTGACAAATTATAAAAATTAGAAAACAATGAACAAATTATAAACATAATCAAAAATTGATTAAAGCAGGTGAGTAATTAATAAAAAATTATTATAAAACATTGAATATAAAATTTATATTAGAAATTAAAAAAGAAATTATTTTTATTATATGTTATATATTATGTTAATAGCTATTTAAAAGAAATATTTGTAATTATTTATGAGTTTTAAGTTTAGTTCTGAATTATGTTGATGTTACAACGAAGCTCTCAGCGGCAGGACCACATAATAGTTCCAGCTGACCGGAGTTGGTAGAATTATTTCTTCCCCATTGCATCGTTGTCGGTTGCCACGCTGAACTAAAATGGGAAGGGAAAAGAGGAAGGTTGGGAAACTTTTACGTTAAAAATGAAGTATTGTACCAAAATGCCTTGGCCTCAAATAACCCTTATGTTTGCATTTCCAAGAAACTTTAAATACTGCCATAAAACAAACAGCCTTGAATTAAATTTTAAGCTCACTTTTACGTGTTTTGGCTGTACCGTGCCCGGGCCAAATATCCCGCCCTAATGGCCAGCCACATTGCGAAGTCGACAAATTTCCTTTCTTGATATTCATCAAATTCGATCGTAAATATTCTGCACGCTACGGCTGGAAGAAAGCACCAACTGAACACGAGGTCAGTGTTTCTCAAACTTATTTGACTCACCGCCCCCTTATCTTTAAATGTTTGTGTTTAATTCGTAGAACTCCATTTAATTATTTTATTTTATTTTAATGTAAATCAAATTTAGTAATGTTATTATTAAGTTCTGCGAGTATTTTTAGTTTTTATTAATTGTGACATCTGTTTCGACCTTATATAGATATTTATATATTCACCGCTTCTCAGTATGTTCACATCATCAGAACGATATAACACGTTTAAATAGATCAATTAAGATTATCATTATCATATAAATACGAGGAAACACATTATAAATGTAAAAACCTCACAGAATAGAGAATTTTCTTTATTTTCTAATTAAATCGGTTTTACCGATAATAAATCATTATTTTTAAAAACCCGTCCAAATTAGAACGGGGTGAGAGTAAATAAAATCATATAAGTAAGTCGTCACTATGTGGATTAACCGCAGTTTGAAAATGACCTTGATCGTCGAAACAGCTGTCACGATAATAAGACTAAAAATACTTTCAGCCCCCTTTTTAAGTATATTTTTCTTTATAACTATTTAGATTCATCTTTAGTACAAATCGGTTTACATTATAAAAACCAAAAAATATGCTTTGGATAAATTGAACCCTTTTCTATAATTTTGCTTGGTTAGAATTACAATAAAATTGTTAATTACGTTATAAAAAATATAATTACAAAATAAGTTATTAAAACTTTGTAGCTGAGATTATTCACAAAATTTATTTATTGCTTTCTTTGGTTAACTTTTTTCTTTCTTATAAAATTATTGCTCCTTTCTAGATTTGATTTGCCAAGCGATTTTTTATGCCTATTTCCTATGTTCGTGGTGACACAAGACACAGCTTGTAGTAATATTTTTGGCTTGTATAATATTCCTCGTAAACGTTTACTTAAAAATTCCGCAGAGGTCGTATCAGTTGTAATATGATTTTGTATGCTTTCTGTTTTTTTTATCGCTCTCTATAAATAATAATAATGTTTTATTATCTTCTTTTTTATAACAAAATACAAATAATGATATCCTCACTGGGATTTCCGGTGCTGGGGATTTCATTCCCAAATATTAAATTACATTATATTAAATTGATGCGCTTGATGAAAAAATAAAATATTTGTAAGGTGGGGGTGTTTTAAGTGTAGTTGAGTGGTTTAGGTCTTAGTCTGTATTTTTTGTTAATATATTTTCTATTTCAGATCTCCCTCTGTAACGTATCCAGTGTTTTATTTGATTTTTAAATTTATTGTTGTGATTTTTAAAGGAAAATGAGATTTTGTTGTAGAGTTTATTACGGCTAGGGTCGCTATGGGTCGGGAGGCGATGTCGCCCACTTTGAGAATCCCTGCCCTAGATTTAGTAGTTTAGTAGATTGTAGATAGGGAGTTAGTAGTATTTCGTCTGCGGCAGTCAGTGCAATAACCTCTTTGGATTGCGATCAATAGCCCGCAACTTTGACCTCCCGATCTCGGCTCCCGCTAAGTTGTTGCGAAAGTTTCCTATCTACTCACTGCAAACTGCAGACTGCAGTGTGTATTTAGTCTGAATGCGCTGAAAGCCAGCTGGAACGTTCTATTGGTGAAATCTTGTGCATATATACTTTGAATCTGTGTCTCTAACGACAATAAGGAACTCCAGTCTAATTTTTAAGGTAGTTTTCATAGTTAAAATAATTTCCAAAGTTTCAATTTTTCAAACGCCCCCAAAACGCTCCAAATTTATGGCCTCTCGGTTTTGAAGATGGAATGTCAAATCTCAAAACAAGGATTTTTCTCAATTTGTTTAATAATTGGTGATATTTTTATAATATTATTTAAATCGATATAATCTAATTGGAGTCTAGTATCTCTATAACGACACTGCTATGCTATTTTAAGTTATTTTGAAATATTTTTTCCAACTTGTGGACATTGATCACAACATGCATGCACCTATATTATTCTATTATCGCGCTACAGTTGTATGATGATTGTTATTTATTGTTGTATTATATAATATTGTTGAACTAAACTCCTGCTGACAAGCTTACTTGCAGTGGCTTAGCGCGTACAAGTTCCCATTGTGTGTAATTAATATTATACAAATATTGGCCCTTTTCTGCCAAAAATAATGTTTGGTCACCAAAGTTAGTGTGGGCTGCATTTTGTAGGTAATTTAATGTTACATTAGATTACACAATTTGAAGCTATACAAATAAAGAATGTCGTTAAAATTCAAAATTTTAAAGGAATGCGAGGTGAGATTATTTGAGGACGTTATTTATACTGAAGAAAATCAATGGTGATCTTAAAATGTGTCCAAATGGCTGAAAATTAACAATGTATGTATGCATGGTGTGTGTGGCAATTGTTAAAAACTTTGTAAATAAAAATTAGAGCGTTATAGAAAATTACATTTTCTGTGTTAATTTATATTTATTACACTTTAAAATTTGTTTCATTGCTGTATTGTGGATTATTTGTATAGTTGTTTTAATCCCTCGAGTCTTTTGATAATAAATGATAATTTTTCTTAAATGTGCATGGTAAACTTTTAAATGGCAATAACAAGCGTGTTTTTCTCTTTCTAAAACATTTTAAATCATATACTCGTACATTACTATAGTACAAAATGACATAACATGATTTTTATGAGTCCGTTTCGGACTGGGTGAAATATCTCCCCAAAAGACGACTCTACGACTGTTTGTTTTCTGGGAGAAATATCACCCAAAAACACTCGAGGAGTTTTAAGCTACAATCTACATTACTTAGGAAAGAACAGTAGCATATGTATCATGCAACAATAAATTGTTTTATAAATTAGTAATCTCGAAAATTTTCCTAATTTTTCTAAGGAAAGACACCTTTTTAACCATTTTTTTGTTGCAAAAAAATCGGCGTTTTTTTTCAAGAGTCATCTTTGAGTCTAATACTATTCCCAAGTACTTGATCTTATTTACCTTTTCCACCATCCATTATTACTTGATGTTCATCGTACTTACCAATGATGTACTTTGTTTTTGAGATGTTGAGTTTAATTTTGTTAAATTTCAGTCATTATGACACATTGTTGAGATGTTAGAGCCAAAAGATCCGGAGCAAAGCCGTCTGCGGGACCTAGTTTGATTTTTATATGATTGGTATACAGAGTTCCTAAACTAAAAGTTTTCTGACTAGCATAATTAAAAATGATAGTCTAATTATTCTTTACTTTTGAATTTTTGTTGGTGGTAAGTAGATAACTTAAAACTTAATAACTATACTGCAACAGGGGGCAGGATTTCACTCCTTACGGAGGATTGATTTTGGTTTTTTTGTTCATAAATATTTTGTTCTCGCTGTATTTAGCGAGTGTTTATTGATGGGTTTTCATGACAGGCTAAAACTTTTCAGAATGTGTTACTATAAGATCCTTCATCATAGGAATGTTTGTGTCTTTGTATAGAGTGTTAACCCTGATCAACTTAGGCGCATTCAATGCTAATCGAATGGCTTTGTTTTGCAGGGTTTGTAGTTTGTTAATGTGTTTATGGGCTGCGTATCCCCAAATGGAAGCAGCGTAAGTAAAGCCCGTCCTTATAGTCGTCTTGTAAAGGAGTACTTTATTGTATGCTGGTAATCTACCATTTCTACCTAGTATGGTGTAGAGAGAAGCTATTTGCCTTGTTAGCTGATTTTATTTGTTCGTTTATGTGTTTTTCCCACGTTAATTTAGAATCTAGTATTAATCCTAGGTATTTGACTGATTTTTCCCATGGGACCATTTCTCCAAACAGTATTATGTTAGGTGGCGTCTAGCTATTCTTCGTGAGAAGATGGTAGCCACGCTTTTTGTGAGGTTAATTGAAATTCGCCATGCAGGACCTAGTCACTAAACTGCCAGTATATGAATAATCGACCAACGGACGGAATGCCGGACCAAAATAGGATATGGAGACTAAAGCGGCAGTCTCAGTGGGCGAGGGGCGCCCTTTAATCATGCGGCGAGGCCGAGACCCGTTGATGCGTTTCCCGCCCGTGACCGTCGTGCCCGGCGTCCGTATAAATAGAGCGTCGCCCGTTCGGGGAGCTCATTCGCCGGCTGTGGCTCGATCGGAGCCAGTGACACCACGCAATCCACATTTTGGGTAATTTTGTGAAGCTGAAAGAAGATTGGGAGATTATATTAAATTTGCGCCACGTGTCTCTATACTCTCAGTATCGCCCAGGTGAATCAAAACATTGCTTTCAGTCTTCAGTCTCTCAACATATACTCAAATTGTGAATTCTATTGTCCCACTGGCTCCGGGCCGTTGGAACTTTTGTTCCGTTATTATATATTGACATAGCCGTTCAGATTATGTCACAAATATAGCTAAATCCACCATTAAAAGCGTGAAAAATAGATTTCAACTGTAAGTGCATCACAGAGTAGATCATTATAATTATCTCAATTATTTTCTGAGCAAATCGCTTTTTACCAAAAATATTAATAAATCATTTTAAACATCATAAAAATTTAATTTTGGGTCGTGGTAAATAAAATCATGTAAGTTTGTCTTCCCGATGTGTCATAGCCACAGTTTGAAAATGGCTTTGTACGCCGAAACACCTGTCATAATAATAATCAACTAAAATACTTGCAGAACTAAAAAAAACTAAATAAACATTATTATATTTGATTTATTTTAAATTAAAAAAATGGAGACCTACGAATTAAACACAATAACAATTAATAGCTAAAGCCATTTAAAGCAACGTTTGTACTCTGATTGGTTGTTCCCCTATCAGGATTATAATGAGAGTTTATTCCACGCTGAAACGTTCTCAAAATGTTTTCAAATTGTGCATTTTTATTTTCCAAACAGGCTTTGAACCTCCACGTTCACCTTCCTTCAAGGTCGATTTTGCCAGTCTACTACCGAGGTCGTCACTGTTTCTTTACGACGTGGAATTCTGTCAGGCAGGGGTAGAGGTAGGCCAATTTTAGGCAGATAATGAGTTTAACATAATTTTCCCATTTCTCAAACAGCTACGCGTGTATTTGAAATGAATGCATTTTAACTGCCGCAATATCACCTCCGGGAATGTCTTGCTATATCACCCGATAAGATTATTATCAATAATTTCACAAGAACGTCATGTTGTGAATGAATTTATTATTTCAAGGTTTTTCCTGACAACGCTTAAGGCTAAACGACACGTAATATGCGCTCACAGATGGCGCTACTTTAAATATTTTAGAAGAAAAGACAAACACTTTTAGCACGTAATACTTTTAAAAATTGAAATGAATTATTTGTTGTCGGGTGTACACACTGAATATTAAATGCAATAAATTATCATTGTAAGTTTAAAGCTAAAGTTCTTCAAGAAACGTATAAAAATACAATATATTATTATTGTAAAATATAATATACTATTATTGTAATATACAATATACTATTATTTAAAATACAATATACTATTATTGTAAAATACAATACTCGTATACTACAGGGTGGCACAAAACTACCGTTATGGTTTGAATGTTTAATAACTTAATTAATAAAATTTTTTAATTACTATTATTATTTTTTTGTTATACAGTATATTAATGGGGAATATTTTTGGCTAAAGTCTGAAAAATTATATCCCGCAAGTGGTGGCCATTTTCGGCTTCGCACATTCGTGCGCTTTCCAGTACATTTTCCATAACTTTTCGTAAAGTTTCCGGCTTAAATTTTATTACAAATGTTTTGTTTTAGCTGTGGTATGGTCGCTGGCTTATTTACGTATACCCTTTCTTTCAAATAACCCCAAAGAAAACAGTCTGGCGCTGTTAAATCCGGTGAACATGGGGGCCAATTGAAATCGCTTCTGCGCGAAATAATGCGTTCGCCAAAGAGGTCCCGTAAGAGAGCCATTGTGTCCCTTGCAGTGTGGGCTGTGGTTCCATCTTGCTGGAACCACAACTGTGGATGGTTTTCTACAGCTGGCCTCAAAAAATTGTCCAGCATCGTTCGATATTCAGCACCATTAACCATAACTGAGGCGCCATGTGCATTTTCAAAGAAATATGCACCAATGATCCTTTCAGACGATACACCGCACCAAACAGTACACTTAAGTGGGTGTAATTGTTGCTGATGAACTGTTCTTGGATTCTCCGTAGCCCATATCCTGCAATTTTGCTTGTTTACGGAACCATTCAATTGGAAATGGGCTTCATCGCTCATTATCAAATTGTTAATGAAATCGCGATTTTCTTCTGCTTTTTGTCGGAATGAAATGGCATAATCAAGCCGTTGTTGGTAGTCTATCGGCTTCAATTCTTGCACAAGCCGAACCTTATACGAGAACATGTGCAATGTGGCCAAAATCCTCTGAACGGACCTTCGCGATAGCCCCAGTTGTGTCGAACGTTTTCTTGTTGATGTTTCTGGACTGTCCTGCACACTATCCACAACACGTTGGATATTTTCTCCCGTGTGGACCGTACGTGGTCTTCCGGTGCATGTAAGGTGTCTTACTGTACCATGTTATCGAAAATTTGCAACCAGGCGCTTTACTGTTGGTGCTGAAGGTCCAGTACGCACATTAAAAAAACGACGATAAGCACGCTGCGTCAAAACAATTGACCGTTGATTTTCAAAATAAAATTCAACAATTGTTGATCGCTGTTCTGTTGTGTAGTGTTCCATTTCAAATTCCCCAAGTTTTCTTCACAAAGTTGTGAAATAAAAATAAAAAACATAAATAAATTAAAAAAGTTATTAAACATTCAAACCATAGCGGTAGTTTTGCGCCACCCTGTATTATTGTAAAATGCTATATATTATTATCGTAAAAAAACAATATATTTTATTACAAAATTAATATATACAGAGTTTAGTTTTTCACATTGATCCAATGGTTTTCCGGGGGTGGGGTACTTATTGCTTAGCCGAGTTCATCACCTCTTACATTTAGTTAAGTTTCTTGAAGGACTTGGGCTTTAAACGTAAAATAACAATTTATTATATTTCATATTCCGCGTGTGCACCCGACGACAAACAATTCATTTCAATATTTAAAAGCATTACGTGCTAAAATTATTTTTATTTCTTCTAAAATATTTAAATTATCGTCATATGTGAGCGCGTATTATGTTTCGTTTAGCCTTAATATTTTTGGTGTACAATGAATGATAAAGTCCGCAATATCCATAACGTCATCTTGTTTAATGTATTTTAATTCTTTGGATCGTTTGATCGTCTGGATGACTAATTTCTCGGCTTAAATGCGCTGTACTTAATTGTACAGTGTATAATTAATTATGATAATCTTGTACCAAATTCGTCCAGATGCTATTAAATCTGCTCGAAGGGTGGGCGTTGAGTGAATTAAAAAAGTTCTTATTTGCATTATAACCAATTGATATATAAATTATTTACACTCATAGGAAATAGGAATTCACATCGGTGAACAGACGCAATGCTGAGCTGAAAAACTTACATGAAATAACTTGGTCTTCTTTTGGTGCCCCTATCGGAGGTTGTTAATCATCAGGTTGATCTTAACCCTGCAGACTGCAGCTTGGAATTACTTAACCCTGCTGAGTGCAGGCTGCAGTTCGGAGCAACTTAACCCTGCAGACTGCAGGCTGCTGCTCATAACAATTTAACCCTGCAGGCTGCAGCTCGGAATTACTTAACCCTGCTGAGTGCAGGCTACAGTTCGGAGCAACTTAACCCTGCAGACTGCAGGCTGCTGCTTATAATAATTTAACCCTGCAGGCTGCATCCCGGAATAACCCTGCATAACTACATTTGGAGCAGTCACACGCAGGTTTCAAACTTATTACGTGCTACATCAGCCCTGGCCAACCCAAAAAGCACCCCGGGCCGCATTGACGACCTAAAATTTTCCAAGGGCCGCTCATACAGACATTATACAAAAATAATGACATTTTTTTATCACAACAAATGGTATACTTAATTCTTTGATTTTAAAGACATTCTGAAGTACCCGATACTTAAAAAAAAAATATTTCTTCATACATGACCGCGGGCCGCACGTATGGGCGCAGCGGGCCGCATGTGGCCCGCGGGCCGCGGGTTGGCCAGGGCTGTGCTACATCTTTCATAAATCTTTCCCCGGATTATCATTTGGATAATTTGGCATTTCTCGCTTTTCATAATGTGACGTAGATATTGAAGTTTTCTTCTTCTCATTATCTACTGCGATTTCGCACGTTTTTCTTAATATTAATTGTTATTGTGTTTATTTTGTAGAACTCAATTTACTTATTGAGTACATCAGATTTAATAATGTCGTTATTAAGTTCTGTGTGTAGACAGTTTGAAAATGGCTTTGAACATCGAAACAGGTATCACAATATTTAAAAAAAATATATATATATTTGCAGATCTTTGAAATTAAAAAAAAAAACTTCTAAATAAGTTACCCTATCTGTGTCCAGTGTATTTTGAGGTGTATATCAACATTTCAAAGATTTATTTCTATCTTTAGCTTGGTTTAGTGGCCTGGTGCCCGATTCCGGTTATTTCCGACATTGTCCTTATCCTTAACTGTGATTCCGATTCCGCGTCAATACATTTTTAAAAGATTTTTTGTTTTATTTATCACAGTATTGTTATACATTATAAGTGCCTCACTAATACTTTTTTAGAATTTGAATCACTTTTATCTAACATTTCGGGCTTTTGGCATAGGTACTTTACAAACATCGCATTTTCGTTAAGTCGGTTAATTTAATAGCATTATTTTTCGACAAATAACTCACTAATAATGTTTAAAATCAACACTTATTTTGTTAAAACTACGCAAATATCGATATTTTTACAGAATGTCATTCGCTGAATGACAGCTATCATCCGATAGAACCGGAACCGCTGTTGAGCAAGAAGTCTTCCTTACGGATAAGGACAGTGTCTTATCCTTAAAAGCACTTGTCCCTCATCTTGCCCCAGGTTTCCATGACATACAGAAGAATAGATAAAACATAACAACTTACCGTTATGATTCTTTAATTTATTTATTCTTTGATTTTAAAAACTAGTCTCTCATCTCACTAGGACAGTCCTGTGTTGAGATGAGCGGCAACACAATTTTACTAAAACGATATATTATTATTTTTTTTTTTTAAATAACATCAAAGTTATTCAGACCATAAACAACTATAAAATCTACAGTTAATCTTTAAGCTGAGCCGCACATTTATAGATTAAAACAATAATAATTTCATCGTAACCCGAATAACTATCATAAAGTATCTGTGTTCCAATTAGCCACAATCATAGGGTGACCATATTTTTGTTAACAAGAAGTACTGAGTAAATAATAATAGGTAAATAATAATAAGTAAATAATACTCGGTAAATAGTAATAATAATTTAATTTTAATATCTATTATCTTCTATTTCTGTATTTTCTGATTACGCTGTCTGGAGGTTTTCCTCTATCGGCACCTTTATCTTACAAAATTCCAAATTAAAATTCAGTTCAACCTACTATTTTTTAACCTAACGAGCTCCGGCATCAGCATATCGGAATGTTAGCTATTCGCTACCACAGTTATCTATCAGCCCGAGTAGATTGTACTCTACCCGAGCACCTGGTTACCGCTTATACAGTACCAGTTATGTACAAGTTACCGATAGTACCGGGAATACTCTAGTCGGACAAGAAGTGAGCCGGTCTAAGGCCGCCGGGTCGCATTGACCTGCCCGTCTATGGTTCGTGGAACATCTGAATCAGCAGATCACGCTGACAGCGAATGCTGCGCTGTACCATTAAGTTAAATGAGATGATAACAGAATGCAAGTCTTATCGGTTGAATCGATGGTTCTCTTTTAAGTTTCATTCATTCTGTCTACGACAGGTTCTTCATGGAAGACACGCTTCAGTAAGTAAACCAAGTACTTGACCGTATTGTATGGGAAGTATGTCCAGACGTCTTCTTGGCTCATGTTGTCATCAAATCTGTCCACGATTTATTCTTTAGGGAAGGATGTATTACATCATAGTTGATTGTTTTGTACGTTTGTCTTTCTGGGTACATGTTCGTATGGCTAGTATGGTGGTGCAGTCGAATATAAAATGTAGATTTGTGTTTTCTGTGTTGGTAATACTAGATACTTTTATACAATTAAATTTGAAAAATGTTATGATCGCCAAAAGAAGATAAACCTCAAATATTAGGGAAATGTTTATTAATTGTTTTTTCGTATAACTCGTAAAACTCCTTTTAATTTCAATAAATCATTTTTAAAAACCTGTACAAATTAGCTCCCATAAAATCGTATAAATAAGTCGTCACAATGTGGATTAACCACAGTTTGAAAATGGCCTTCAACGCCGAAACAGCTGTCACAATAATAAAAACTAAAAATACTTGCAGAACTTAATAATAACATTATTAAATTTGATTTACCTTGAATATTTAAAAAGGGGAAATGTTTAGTGCGCTTTAAACTACAGAATTATTAATTTAAAAAAATCGTACCCCATTGGCCACCGTGTTTTTGTTTTGATTTAGCGTTGTACAATGAAGTTAATTAATGTACTAATAATTCTTTTCTTTTGTTTTAGGTAAGGTACCATCGAAATATTATACTTAGAAGTAAGTACCGCCATAGAAACATATTTCGGTAAGTTATTATTGAAAACTTCAAAAATTGTTTTACGTGCTCATATTTTATTTTTTATTTACGGACCATTGTCCAATTACAGGAAATGAGATAAGTCAGAGAGAGCTACAGAAAAAAGAACAGCCCGATACATAGCACATGTTTGAAGCAATGACAAAAATATACATTTGGGGGAATATTCAAGTCAAAGCCTGAAGAAGGTTTTGGTAGGGTCCATGATTTTAAACATACGAGGTGTGTTCAAACGGAAAGGTGAATTTAGATTTTTTTCGAAAAGTATTTATTCATCAATATCCATTTTCTCCCCTTCAAAGTAACCCCCCTCAGATATAATTCACTTATGCCAGATATAATATACTTATTCCAATCTTCGAAGCGCTTCTGGAATGCGCTTTTCGGTATGGCCATCAGCTCGTTCTTCGATTCTGACTTTATCTCATCAATTGTGGCAAAACGCTTTCCTTTCATTGGTCTCTTCAGTTTCGGGAATAGGAAAAAGTCGCAGGGAGCCAAATCTGGTGAATACGGTGGTTACGTCAAAATGCGATTCTTCG
Source organism: Halesus radiatus (assembly GCA_022606495.2). Taxonomy (NCBI): domain Eukaryota; kingdom Metazoa; phylum Arthropoda; class Insecta; order Trichoptera; family Limnephilidae; genus Halesus; species Halesus radiatus. Next base: position 6,044 of record JAHDVE020005903.1, on the reverse strand, counting down.
TTTGGATTTTTTATTCATAGCGGAAGCAAAACTAATTACGTACTCAGTTTTGACCTAAAAATGCAATCAAATTCCATTTCATTGTGCAATGATGATTGTCAATAACAATGTAGCAATCATTTCACTCCTCGGCTCTGCGGATAAACTGTTGTTCTGTCCGATTTATCTTTCCGAACTATCGACCAATTAGTCTTTTAACAACGCTTTCAAAAATAAAATAAAAAACAAATTGTTACCTTTTCGGCAACAATAAAATATTATCATTAACGCAATACGGGTTTAGGGAAAACCTGGGTACTGGTGATACTATAGCTAAAGTAACCAATACAATAATCCAAAAAATGGATGAAGGTAAAAAATGCTTCGCAGTTTTGATTGATCTTCAAAAAGCTTTCGATACAATTGACCATAAAATACTGTCTCTAAAACTTAGAATGACAAAATCAACTGTAAACCTACTTGAGAGCTACATGTCTGGTAGAGAACAGCTTGTACAAATTGGTAAAAAAACCAGCAAAACTCTACCAATTACGTATGGTGTCCCTCAAGGAAGCGTACTAGGACCAACACTCTTTCTCATTTATATAAATGATCTTATGAATCTTCACATCAAAGGAGACATAATTAGCTTTGCAGATGACACTGTTATTATATTTCATGAACAAGAATGGATAAATACCTTCATAGAGGCAGAGCATGGCTTGGCTATATTTCAAAACTGGTTAAAAGTGAACTCGCTTACATTAAATGTGAGTAAAACTAAATATTTAACATTCTCAATAAACAAAAGAGGCCAACCAATGAATGAGCACACACTTAAAATACATGAATGTCAAAAAAATTTACCGCATTGCACTTGCCGGCATATAACCAACGCTAAAAACATTAAATATCTTAAATATAAACTACGCTGTGATGTACACATTAACGAAACTACAAAAAAGCTATTAAAACTCATCTATTTCTTCAAAAAATTACGAAATATCTTGTCAATAGAGGATCTAAATAGAGCATATTATGCTTTATGTCATTCTCATTTGGAATATGGAATTTTGGGATGGGGCTCAGCTGCATCAAATTACATGAAACCATTAAATACAACCCAGGAATGCATCATAAAGAACATTTTAAAGGTCCCCATAAGTACGTCAACAACGGAAATTTTTAAACATTTCAACGTTCCAAGTATCCAAAAAATCTTTGCCAAAAATTTTCTAGTTAACCATCTTAAAAATGAGAAAATGGCTACGACTCTTTATGATCATAATACCAGAACAAAGCAACTAGACAAGATAAATATACCTAAATGCAATTCTACTTTTGGACAGAGAAGCTCTGAATTTTTAGCTTTAAAATTATATAACAAACTCCCACTTAATATCAGAAAAAAGTAATTCAATCAATAAATGCATTAAGTCCATCAAAGCTTGGATTAAGGAAATACCAGAACAATAACTGACAACTATTCTCAAAAAAACGTCATAGATATTACTGGAAAGACCCTATCCTAACCTTGAAGTTGAAATATAGAAGTCGCTGAAACCCCTTTATGCAAAACCCGGTCCGCCTTAGCACAGGATCTCCTAGTGAGAAGGACTATGAAAAAAATTCTATAATATGCAAGTATTTTTAATATTTATACCTTACCTTAAAATGTCATACTTATATGGAAGCTAATAAAAATAAAATTATAAATTGTGGATATTGGAAAATATTTTGCTTTGATTCATGGCTCTGTCTATTACTGTCGGGTTTTCTACTTGAAATCCTGTTTCATTGGAACATTTTTATAAGAATTTTTGCCGTAAATTAATATTATTAATCTCGACTATAAACCGAACAATGTATATTAATATTATTAATCTCGACTGTAAACCGAACAATGTAAATTAATATTATTAATCTCGACTGTAAACCGAACAAGGTAAATTAATATTATTAATCTCGACTGTAAACCGAACAATGTAAATTAATATTATTAATCTCGACTGTAAACCGAACAATGTAAATTAATATTATTAATCTCGACTATAAACCGAACAATCTGTTAGTTTTTACCAGTAAACAAGCCTTGAAAGATGAGCTCTGGCGTCATAAAAAAATTGTGCAGATTTTTTGGGAAAATTTCTTTGTCAAAAAATGTTTTGATGAAACTTAAGAAATATAATTTGGTTAAAATTTCCGTTCATTTTTAATACATATTATTGAATGATGAACATAAAATTTTTATCGGAAAAAGGAAAAATTCTTGTGTTCGATTATTTGTCATACAAAAACTAAGGAATTTTGTTTCTAGCGGAGGTTTATTTTCGATTCATAAGTTGGATTTTCGATTGAATCTTACAATTCTTAATATTTAAACGAAAACATACCATCACAACAACCACAATGAATTTAAAAATCACACAAAACACCGAATACGTTACATAGGGAGATCTAATTTTATTATGCATGTAAAGTAGATTCAAACCGTATCTCGAAATTTTAAAATTCATTCTAGTTTGAAAAATAAACATTTTTTGTTTATCCTTTGTTTCCACGGTGGAATTTTCTAATTAATGTGTCCAAATATCAGAGGTCAAATTAAAAGTTTGGTCAAATCAGCCCCAATATGGGGATGAATCACAAGGTGGGAGAAAATTGGGGACATTTCAGAGGTTGGAAGATATCTAGCTATTCAGATGTATTTAGTTAAATTCACCTCATTCCAAAATAAGCTATAAATTCCACAAGGAATAATAGAGCAGACATGAAGCGACGACCAAAAGATATCGAGGGCTAAACTGACAGACCCTTGCCCAAAATTGGAAATATCGGATAGAAGGGCAAGAAATGCAATCATATTTATGTAGATCAAGTCTAAAGAAAAAGAGAAGTAAACGAAAACAGTTTCAAGTAACATTTGGTTTCTTATAGGTCTCTAGACTCTGTTTATTTACCTCGTTCTGTACAACTTCCAATATTTCTCAATTTGGACTTTACCTCCATTATTTATTTCTCCATCATTTTGATGATTCTTTGTGCCGACTGGCATCTCTCCAGTATCTCGCCGGTTTACTCATTTGAAATACAATAACATATAATATATTCGCGAAAAATATCAAGAAATGGCATCCAGACTCGAAACAAATAAACAACACCACCTCACGTGAAATACGTCATAACCACATGACGTGGGTTGCAACTTAGAGGTGTCTGAAATTATAACACGCAGACCGAAATGTTTATATTTACAATGTAGAAATAATAATATCTTCAAAACCAAAATACCCAGGTCATTCAACTCTGTGCAAAAAATAATAATAATCTTTGTTTGTAAACAAACGTCTAATTCATATCATTGCCTTGTTCCGAAGTCCAAAAATGCAACAACAAGGCTGTTTTATTTTTATTATATGGGTTTAGCATATTAAGTTGTTGGTATGTTGTGCGCGTGTATTGCTTGGATAGACTTATGTAAATAGAGTAGGCAACCCATACTGACAGAGACTTAGAAATTAATAAACGAACCAATAATCCCAATATATCATTAATCAATAAAGTAAGGAAAATTATTTATTCCCCACTACTTAGTATGTTCACACGTCCCAAACAATATAACACATTTAAATAAGTCCACAGCATTAATTACAGTCTATTAAGAAAATATTGTCATTTCAAATGGGGAAAACACATTATAAATATCTCACAGAATAGAGAATTTTTAATTATTTTCTAACTACATCGGTTTTACTGGTAATAAATCATTTTTAACACCGTTCAAATTAAAATTGGGTGGGAGCAAATGAAATCATATAAGTCAGTCGTCGCAATGTGGCGTAATCACGGAAACAGCTGTCACAATTTTTTTTTTTTTGGCTAGTTCGCCCATCTCAACTCGCACGAACCAGCCCCTCTATACTCGTACATCGGCCAATTAGTATACGCTCGGCAAGCAATCGCGATGGACGTGGCGTATATGAACAATAAAATTACTGAAATATCTTTATATTGACGAAAAGAGACTCATAGACTATAGTTAGTATACACCATGTTCGTTTCCGCCAACTTAAAAAATATATATATTTTGCGTATCTATATAACATTGCCATAATAAACATGCCTACCTAAAAAATTTAGACACTGATAGATACAGTGAGGAAGCAGCTCACTTTGACGTCTTCCTTGTTAATGAATGTTTGGAGTTCGGAGTAGGAACGTTGGACGATTGTGTGGTAGCAGCATTACATCAAACGCCGATGACGGTTGTAGGTCGACTAAACTGGTGGAATAGTAGCAGCGTTGCCATCTTGGAACCGATATTTCCTCTAGAATTGTTTACATTCCGTCAGATTCCCATCAAAACTGACTTACATTTCCGCCAGATATTCCGCTAATTTTAAGCACTAAAACCACGAACAAAATGCGCAATAGCTATCGACGACCGGGGGTGGGACTTAAAAATTGAAAATTCGTATTTTCAAAAAAATTCACGCATTTATTTATCTTACCGATTTTTGTCACCAATCTACCGAATTTAATTTTCGCGGCATGACATATTCGATAGATGTTCCATAAACCAAGTGGAGTTCTTATAAGTACCCTGCCTTAGGCTAAATAAATATTTTCCCGAATAAATTGCCAGAGCAATAAAATAATCCAACTAAAGACTTCCCATTATTTCAGTAATTGTGGGAATTACCTGGTTTTTTCTTGTATAAATAATTTTATTCGAATCCGCTAAAAAATTTGTTATATTGAAAAGCCCGTTAGACACAAAATTCCCCCGTTTTGGAGGCACTCCAATCCTCTAGAAATGACGGGAAATCCGTCACGATGGCAACGCTTGATAAGTAGGTGGATGTACCAACCTTCATCCAAGTGGAGCCACTTTTTCGCTTAGTGTCTTATCTAATTATAATACATTCGTGTATGATTCATAGGTTCGTGCTAGTAGTCTTGTGTCCAACCTTTCGTTATAATGTAAGATATAATCTCATGTCAGGTGATTGAGGTCGCAGGCTCAAGGGAAAATAACATGTCTAATATAAATGTTTAAATGTTAGCTGACGTGTACCCGGCCTTGCTCGGGATTATGAAAGGTTTGTAGTAAAATTTTAAGGTTGTTTAACTGGGTGTAATTTAGAGGTGCTAATGAGATAATTGTTAACAATTAGTATTGTTATTACTACCCCTACCCTAACCCTAACCCTAACCCTAACCCTACCCCTTTCACCACATCATTCACTCAATATCCTCATCAGCCTTTACATCTCCTGTAAACATACTTCCAAATACATAAACTCGTCCACTTGTTCCAATCTCCGTTTGTTCACAAATGTTTTTTTATAAAATTAAGCTATTAACATATTGTTTGGAACTTGGATCGTAGAACAAAACAAAATAGCGTCGGGATGTTCGAACTCGTAGAGCACTGAAGTCGAAATTTAAACGTTTTATAACTGAAGTCGAAATTTAAACGTTTAATTTAAACTGAAGTAGACTGTTCCATTTTTGTTCCCAGTTCCTTACGTTTTTTAAAAAACATGCATTTAACTCCTTGGTCCCTCCGGTGACTTGGGAGTTCAAGTTGAAGTATACCACGTTGTTACTGTTAAAAAACTACATATTACTGTCTTCAATTTGACCCCTTAACCCATTCCAACGCTCATATTATACGTAATTATAAACATATATATATATATATATATATATATATATATATGTATACCCGATATTTATATATTAGATCTAGATGCAGGTTAACATTTGCTCATGTCGTGCACTCGTGTGATTGTCAATAATAACAGTGTATGATGCTTCCAGTATCGGCCCGGCGCATGACCACTCGTCATAGCTTTTTGTGCAACGCATATCAGTCCATCTGCCTGGAACTGGTGGGACTATATCAGCACTAAGGGACTGTACATAAAATACGTCACGTAGTAGGAGGGGGGATAAGACGTTAACGAGGTACACAGTGACGTCCTGATCATGTACTAAAAACTAGTTCATATATAATTTATTTTCGGCATGTTCCAGAATATTAGATACTCCCAGTATCG
>JAHDVE020005902.1:0-37358 GCA_022606495.2 Halesus radiatus | reverse complement strand
ATCCTGAAAAACATGATTTTTAATGGAAACCGAAAATGGAAGAGATTAAGTTTTTTTTTAATTATTTTTCCTGTCATCTGAGCATACCGATCTATCATATTATATATATGGTATTAGTGACGGGGAGGTTTAGAGAGTAGTTTGAATGAAATCCAATATGTAAAACTGTTAGCCCATAGTTATACCACTCTGGTTAGCCACAGATTACATATTCAAAAGAAGGTTTTTTTGGATAGAATATTCTCATAATTGAAAATATACGTAGGTACCCTACTTAAATCAATTATGCCCCCCATTCACAACTTCATAATTTTATTCCAAAAAAAAAAATCCCGAGCAAGGCCGGGTACTCATCAGCTGGTAAAAAAATAAAATAGTTTTTTTTTTCAAATGCAAAAAGTCATGCCTTTAAGGGTTATAATATTAATATTTTCTTAGCTAGCTACACATTATTCAAATCAAAATGTGAAATCATTTCGTGTGTTGTTAAATGTAATGAGAATATTTATAAAAAATATTAAAAGCTGGGACGGAGAATTCCCTCGGCGTTCTTTGAAAGTTGATGAAGTATTATTGAAAGATCTTTCCGCTTTTCAACCTTAAACATGAAGTCAGCATAACTAAATCCCTGGATTTACGTCTTTTGATAGCAGTTACTGGGGCAGGCGGAAAGGAGAGATCATTTCTTTGAAACCGTTTCTTTGACACTGCTTGTAGTTGTACACGTTTTTTTTTACAATACGCCTCAGTTGGTGAATCCGGGTCATAATTCAACAGCTTACAGGGTTTGGTGACACGTTTAAGCAATATCTTAAACGTATCAACAAAATACTCACCAAATTTAAGAAGTTGAACAAATAGTTTAATATGTTGATCTCTCGTTATGCTTAGCTATTTAATATGATTATTTTTTGTTACAGTTTTCGGGATGATTATTAGATGAACTGTGAATAATAGTATCGGAATTTATTGATGGAAGATTTAGTCCGATAGTGTAAATGTCATTAAATAAGTTTTGTCTGAGTTTAAGGACAGATAAAATACTATTGTCATCCAAACATTGTTTCAGATTATTTATTTTTACATTCGTTCTTTGATAGGTTTCTTCTCGGGCTTTTTTTAAACTATGGATAAGACAATGTCGTCGGCAAAACATGTGATTATTCCAATTTGTGGAACTGTAAGCATTTCATTCATTTCAATGATAAATAATATTATAGCCAGTAATAGAGCACCATGTTATTTATTTACTTAGATTAGTTTCATATTTTATATCTTTAGAATCATATCTATATCTTTTTTTCATATAACAATGTTTATTACATATTCTCTCTCTGGAGGCTTCTAAGGTGTCTGGCTCTGCATTGGAATCTGCCCTAATCGAGTTAGTTGTTCTTTGAATGCACAACATGCCCTTTTTTGGCATATGTGCGAAAAGATCGGGGTCGGCCTGAAATTTCTGAAAAACGAAATTTAGTATTGCACTCACTTTATGAACAGAACAAGTATTGTTCTCCAAGTTAAGGAAAGAAGAAGTTTTTGCTCTAATTCAAATATTCTCTGTGCTGTGTGAACTCTTTTATAACAGAAATCGACCAAACCTGGTGAAGTGGAGCTTCGATACTGCAGATGAGATCGCTGCTCAAGGTTAGTGGTAGTTTTTCATTGTATTTGACCAGGTTATTGCAGTTGCGTTAGAGAGAGAATCTTCATCCTTAATTTGTAATTTCTTTATCAGGGTATTAATCCCATCCCGGTGTTGGCTATTTACACGCCATACCAGCTAGAACTATAATTATAACTATTCTTTGAAGGATTCCTGATTCTGAATAGGTGGGTTCACTCAGTATATGATTATTTTTACGTGCTGATAATGTTTATATAGATACCTATTGAGCCATTCTTTTACTGTTCCTTGAAGTCCGATATTTTCATTTTTTTAATCCCTCGCTTTGGCATATACTGTCAAATGCTTTTCTTAAGTCATGTATTAAAGTAGTATAACCAAATTGGTAGATTGTCTTGGGGTTATTTTAGGTCATTTACTTTTTTTAATAATAATTTTAAAGTATCAAGTAAAAAAAATCACGAAATGTCGTAGATATGATATAATATTATTAAAAAATTCTTTCTTTAAAGGAAACTATATTTCGGAAATATGGGGATGGTACTAAACGTAAAAAATATTGCTCGTAAAATATAATATTAGTCTGAAGTAATATTTAGTAGACACACAATATGCGAAATAATTTGTTACGATACAAACATAAAAGTTATATTAACACAAAATAAAATTTTAAAAAAACCTTCCAAAAAGAATTACCAAAAGAAGTTGTTAAGCATTTGAGCAAAGAGTTAGAACGGTAAAACTGTGTTGAGTGATTTTTTCAACGGTTTCAATGTGGCGATTGAAACTGTTTCGGATGCTTTCGCAAAGAAATTGAAACGCCCATCTCTAGTAGCTACTACTTTATTTACCGATTCAAATGCTTCAACGCATTATGAATACTTGTTGAATCAGAAATCAGCTGCATTCTCTGAACGGAGTACGAACTACTCTAAAAGCTACAGTTATGTTTATATTCCTCTCTGCATTCTGATGATTCGTTAAAAAAAGTCCATCTTAAAAATTATTGTTAATTCTGACTTCGCAAATATTTTAATGAAATTTGAATATTTCAAACTTCTCTTCGGGGATTCAGAAACCTAATTTTGAGAGAAGTCTCAGATTCTTAAAATGTTTTCCTTCTTAATAATAATTATAATAAATGGATTATTTTTATAGCGCCGTTTTCGTGAGAAAATCACCTCAAAGGCGCTTCCTCGTAAGCCTTCTGGTGTCCATCTCTGAATATAGGCAGACATTAAATGTCTACTTGGTAGCTCCCACTTCTACCCATCTGAAGCCGGCATCATCACTGGGTGACCCCTTCCCATATCAACTATTCTAATGATCCACTTTTAGCTAAGCTATTTTTCATGCATATTGCCACAATATTCTCGTATTATATATCACGCAACGAGAAAGGCTAATATTACTCAGTCTAACGGATCAGCTAAAACCCTGCAATTATCTTCTCGAACTCTTATGTGCCATAAAAGCCATTCTTATGAATTAATAAAGTAGCTAAATTGATTAAATGATTAACGTATGGTATATCAGGTGCCAGTCAACGTTATCATCGCACTGCTAGGCTTTTACCTACTTGAGCGATAAAACGTGTAGTGTACGACAGGGATGCCACAAAAACATCAGCGGAGTCATTGTATGACATACTGGTGTATTCTGTGTTTTCTAAATCAGTGTAATTGTAATGTCTTTGTAATAATAATTATACTACAATTTAGATCTTAATTTTTTCAGTCTATAAAAAACTAACTAACCATCACGCCATTTCTCCGTAGGGTAGGCAGAAAGGATAGGCCGCCAAACAACTCGATCTTGGCATACACTTTTTGGTTCATTCACAATCATACATCACATTATCTTCTGTTATTCCGAATTCTGACATATCCCGATTCAAGTATTTGATTCACTTGATCGTGCCATGTCATCCTCGGGCGACCGCGGCTTCTTCTTCCATTCACATTCGCGTCATATATTTTCCTTAAACTCCTTTCTTCGTTCATTTGCTTTACATGCCCAAACTATCTAAGCGTACCTTTCTTAATCTCACTTATTACGCTTACATCAGACTTGCATTCTTTACGAATCTCAATATTTTTCAAACGATCATACATGGTTTTACACGCATTCGCCTCAGAGATCTTATTTCTACAGCATTCAGTCTACTTTCATCCTTCCTCAGCCATGTTCGTTGCCTCACTGCCATACATCGGGGTTGGTATCAGCACTCCATTTGGACTGCTGGCTTCGCTTCTATGGATAGTTTTTTATTAAAATAAGACAGTGATGTAACCATGTTCCGGTTGTTCCGAACCAATTGAGGCATAAAACGCGGTTTTTTTTAAAGCCTTACTTTTTATTTTAATATATGAAAATATTTTCAGATCAGATCTGAATAGCCAAGTAAGTTCCAACCTTCCTCTTTTGCGATGGTCCCATATTATTTCAGTTTTTTTTTTAATTGGTGAATTTATAACGGTAAACTTAAACACATTAAATTTGTAAAAACAATGCGACTCACAAGCGAATTTAGGCTTCCGATATTATTCGATGTTGATAATAAATCCGTCCCTAACAGCTATTTTATTGACTCTACTTCAGTAAATAAAGTGGGATATCTAACGGATGTGAACGTTTTAATACGCCGAAGGTTTTATCGGGAGATTAAGTCATTGGAATGGTCGCCAACAAGGGAGCAATTGCCGAAATAAACGTTGATGGCTTTTAGCGTTTATTGCCACTTTGGAAGTCATTCAGAATTGATATTTATTTATTATCCTCACGCGTCACCGACTTTTATAGTGTTGATTTGATTTCACGCAAATAATGATCGAAATTAACGAAAATGGACTATTGTGCTGTGCAATCGATAATGGTTATATTTAAGTGTCAATATTATCAGCATTTCGTAAGTTTTTTTTTTTAATATGCATTGTTGTTAAAGGGGAAACTAAAAAAAAACACACAAAAAAATAGTTCAAATTCTATACGAGTAGTTAGGAAAATTTGTAAGGTATCCAATGACAAAAGCTCTTAAGTTCTACGTGAAATACGTAATGGAATTTTAATTAGAACGCTCGAAAGTGCTTTCACTGGTTTGCAAAGTGCACATGTTTTCGAGCATTTTGTTATGTCGCTTTTATTCTTTATACTTGCGTAGCTTCTTTGGGGCAGTATTATGTGCAATAAGTATTTAAAAAATAAAAATGATGTAAACAAAGCAATTATTTTAATTTTTAAATTATAATGTCACATCACGAAGTTACCGCTATAAAAATATTTTGGTATGTTTTTAATAGAATTCAAAAGATTACAGTTGGAGGATTTTTTTTAATTAGAAACCTTATACATTTTCCGAACTACCCTTATAGGATTTTCATAAAAATTATTTGGTCTATTGCTTACGTTAGCAACCTGCAAAGTGACGTTTAGCACCTTATTTGGATAATCATCCTTAACCTAACCTGCCACTACACTTTTTAACGGGTTGGTGTCTATTTTTGTAGTCAACCATATTTGTTTAGAAGATGTTGTTAGAATAGTATTTGAAAAGTTTTTAAAATATCAAGTTGAAGCGAGTTTTGATGATTAGATAATTCTTACACCAACAAAAAAAACAAAAACCGCATTATTAACATTGATTACGATTTTATTTACGAAATTACGATTGATTTATTTTTCTCTTGTATGTTCCAATAAGACCAACCACTCTTACGCTTGTGGCCTTACCTTATCATCATCATTACGTGCCGTGTTCGTGTTGCAGTTAGGTTTACAGCAAGCATAATTTCTACGTGCTTTCTTCGGCACGCATCAGTCTCTCCATTGGCATTTTGATCAATTCCTCAATGTCATGAACACATTTCTAAATAAATGTCTAGACACTGACACATACCTTATCACATTGTAAGCGTTTATATGTTTCAATTTCTACATCTATGTATATTATGTACATCTAAAACCATGTTTTATTTGGGAGAAAATTAGCGTCATTATTTCATGATCTTCAAATTAATCATATTCCAGAGTTCTCACATAAAACATATTTATAATTTTAAATAACCTTCAGAGTTTCATGTAAGGGTGGAGAACGGAAAGCTCGGGGATGAGGAGAAGGGAATTGATCTGGTGTATTTAGAGAAAGTAACGTGTTAGATAATGCTGAAAATGCTATTTTAATTAAAACAAAATAACTTTGTATACATCACTTTATTAATATACAATATTATAACATGTTTCGTGAGCGATGCTCACATCTTCAGGTATCAATGTATACTGAAGTTAACAATTAAAATATAGAACAGTTAGATTTAAGTGGGGAGGGGTAGTAGGGGAAAGACAAGTAGTTAGGAAATTACAATCAGGAAATTACAAAGAGTTAAGTGGGGAGGGGTGGTAGGGGAAACACAAATAATTAGGAAATTACAATCGTTAAAGGAAGGTGACAAAGGTATAATTAGGAAATTGTCAAGTTGTTGGAATGGTCATTTGAGTAGGAAGGCCTGTTAAGTGGGAAAATATTTAATATAGAGTTACCAAAAAAGTTTTTTTGTTTGTTGATTATATCAATTTTTAAATTACCGCTTTTTCTAATTTCTAGAATTTCTAAATTATTAATTTGTGTACATTAATATGTATATTAATAAAGTGATGTATACAAAGTTATTTTGTTTTAATTAAAATACATAATGACATCACAGAGTGAAAACCTTCTAGAAGAAGAATTATTCTTTGAAAAAATGAAAATGCTACCCTATTTGCTAATAAAAATATCTGTTGATTTAATAAAACCGTTTTATAATTCAAGACTTTCTTTGACGTTCCTCCACGCAAAAGGAACAAAGAAAATTGAGTTTCTTTCCAGATGTAAGAAATATATAGCAAATAATCTTTAATGCAGATCTGCGTTCCCAATATAACGCCGTCATATTGCAAAAACTGAATGACTGCAAAAAAAAAACAAAACATGTTTATTTTTGTAAGTTCTCAATGACGTTCCGAATTTCTCCTACAAATATTTAATTGAAATCACCTGACTACAGATAAGTGTTTTCTATTCGTAAAAAACGTTTACTTTGTAGCTTGCCATAATTATAATATGAACCCACACATATGTTTTAAACCACTTCAATTTAATATAATAATCGACCGGTTTCGGAAGTGCCCTACCTTCATCAGGACAATATTAAAATTTAACTTACCTAAGATAAAAAATAATGGCAGATATATATGAATATTTAGGTGTTGGAGTGGGAGCCAACCGAAGGGGAAGGAGAAATTAGGGGGTTTTCGGGAGGAACCGAGCGGTTCACTAGAAAAATACCCAGAAGAGGACTATACGATAAATTTAATTGGGTATTCAATATACTAGAATCAATATTTAGGGATTTTTTTTAATTTCAAGTGAAAGTTTCTTCAATTTTTAATTATTAATTATTTTTATTGAGATTTAACAATCTCATTTTAACATTTAATCATTGTAGAAAATAATTTTAACATAACCTAAATGAAACATGAAAACGGAATAAATGACAGAAAATAAAAAAAGATTTCAGTCGCATCTGGGACTCGAACCCAGGAATTCTGCCTATCCGGGCAACCGCTTAACCAACTTAGCTAATGCGATTGAGATCTTTTTATTTTCTGTCATTTTTTCCGATTTCGTATTTCATTTAGGGTTATGTTAATATTATTTTCTACAATGAAAGTTTCTTATTTCTTCAAGAAACTTTCACTTTAAAAAGGATTTTCAAGTTTAAACTTGAAATTCCTTTTTAAAAAAATATTTTATTATTTTATATGCATTTGTTAAATACCCACTATAAGATAATCCTCTTAATTCAGTCGGTTTTCTATATATACGAGTATGTTAAGCTCGTATAAAATTAATTTTAAAACATGGAGATCGATAGAAGAAATTTGTAAGATTTGCGTAGCATAGCTGTATTTATGATACATTTTCGATAAAATAATAAGAATGACTTTTTTGACACCTCTGTTTTTAATACATAAATATCAACATGTTTCGAAAGCGAAGCTCTCCTCATCGGGATACACAGTATACTAAAAAATAATAATGTCAAGTATATAGACAGATGATAAACATTGCACACAATAACGTAAGAATGGATAAATTACAATATAAACATTAATCAATAATAATAAATGACGGCCTGCGTGATCGAGGGGTAAGGCTCTCGACTACGAATCCGAAGGTCGCGGGTTCAAATCCCGGCGTGCGCAAGTAAATATTTTTTAATTAATTTGTGTTGTTTCAAAATTAATTAATTTTAAATATATAGTATATTTGCGCATGTTCCATAGTGGAAGATACTCCCAGTATCGCCCTGGTGAAAGACCACCATTCAGAATTGAAACGTTGCTTGAAATGGCTTTTAGCCGTGTTTGGTGACCAGATCTGAATAGCCAGGTATTTCCACACCTTTCTCTTTCCCTTCTCCTTCTCCTCCCCAATACCTTCAGCCTCACAACATTCCCCAATTGGGAATGCCATAGTCTCACTGGCTCCAGACGGTTGAGAGCAGTTGAGACTCTTGTGCGGTATTCATATAAAAAAAAATGTAAGTAATGAATTAAAAATGTAAGTAATGAATTTAAAATGTAAAAAATTATTCAATAATTTTACTCCACAAAAAAGAACTTTTTATTGGATATTAACAATACTTTTACTAAAAAATTGTTTTATTGCGGAGGATCATTAAAATATCATTTTGGAAAGAGCAGAATTCGAAAAATAAAAGATAATTTTAGTTAATCATCGTAGAAAATAATGTTAACATAACTTAAATGAAACATGAAAATGGAAAAGCGACAGAAATTTAAATAAAAAATCTTTTTATTTTCTATCTTTTTTTTCCATTTTCATGTTTCATTTAGGTTATGTTAATATTATTTTCTACATTAATTAAATATTAAAATGAGGTTTTTAAATATCAATAAAAATTGATAATTTTAGTAATTTTCTTGAAGATACGATCATAGAAAATATAAAAAAAGGAAGAGGCGCCATGCAATCGTGCCACTATCGACCAGCTACGACCAAACTCCACGGTGTATCAAAGCGGCAGAGCCAATGATAGTTATGCGTTCGGTGTGTAGAAATAAGAGCGGAGCACCGCTGTGTATAGAAGTGATTTGCGGTAGTATGGGTGAACTGGTGAACGATGTTGACAACACTTCTGAACGGGCGGTTTTTTCTTAATGATGGTTTGTGACATATCTCCATTGTACCTATTACTTATGGACATGATCTACTCGTATTTTCCTGCGCAATATTTGACTGAACGTGATACATTAAACGTCATCCTATAATGCGAGTTATTTGTTTGATCCGGGCATCAAAAGGAGTGAGCACGTTCCCGTGTAAAGTCGGGGGCTTTATTGTGGATCCATCCTGTCGGGATCCAACATGTTCGTTAAACTTCGTTCTCAACGTTCACGTAGGAGTAGCAGATTAATTTAACGTCGTCATCACCGAACGGACACTCCCTAGAAGTGTAATCAATGCCTATTTTAAAGAAAACTGATAAGATTTACATACCCTTCGAGTTATAGACCCAGGAAGCCAAATTAAATCGATTATCTTAAACTTAAACCACTGATTAGATTAAGTTTTGTCTTTGCGCTTTTCAGAAATATATGTATCGTAGTTTTCTTCGGTGTTTCTTTGCACCGTTGTTTTGGCAAAAGTAAAATTCTACCGAATTTTAATGGTGGGTTTACATTGTTGAAAGTTTTATGGATTATTAGTGCTTACTTCCATAAAATCAATAATATTGGTTTTAATTTAATTTAATTAGTTTATTTAATTAATACAGTCAAATATTTTACAGTAAAAACACTTTGAATGTCCAACGGAGAAGTTTCCATTTTAGGACAGTCAAACTGACAAGCTGAATTGATATTACATAAAATATCTACTCGTATTAATTAACATAATGCAAAAAACAGTGCAGAGATATTATTATTTTGCTTAACGGTTAATTTAATTAATTTGTGAAGTTAGTTATTGTTATGCAAATAATGTAATTAATACTTGGTATCAAACACCGAAACATTCATCAAAGGTGCTATTTATTATTAATAATAATAATTCAATTTTTAATGAATTATTGAAGTTTAAAAACCTCTTGGTAATATTTAATCATTGAAGATGATAATATTAATATAACCTAAATGAAACATGAAACCGAAAAAAACAACAGAAAATAAAAATGGAAGATGATATTGACAAAGTCTTGAATTTGAGATATGATATCGATGAATTGAATTGGTCTCATAATCTAAATTGGTAAAACGGTTGTCCCAGAAAGACAGAGGTCTTGGGTTCGAGCCCCAGATGCGACTGATATCTTTTTATTTTCTGTTGTTTTTTCGGTTTCATGTATCATTTAGGTTATGTTAATATTATCTTAACATAACCTAAATGATTATTAAACGAAAATATTTGAATGTTGACAAATTTCAATGACAACCTGAGTAGCTTGATTTTGCCAGAGTAATGACACCCTGTAGTTCCTTAATAATAAATACCTACAATTAAATGCCAAGCTATAAAGGCAAATTTATCTTACGACGGGAACATGGATACGCCCGCAAGACGCTTCCACGGAATAATTTCTTCAGTGGCCGTTACTAAGGATGGCTATCAGTATTCGCAGTAATCTTAAACGATCTCTGGGTAGTCCTGAATGTTATGTGAGAGGAGATCTACATTTATCGATGACTTTGCAAAATTCATGTCTGAAAGAAAGTTTGATACTCGTATATAATTATTTATTTTGTGTGCCTACTCGGTGCGTATTCTAATAATAATTTACTTTAAGGTATACAATAGTTACTAATTTAAACTAGATTATAATATTAATTGATAAACTAAAGTTCTTAAAAACTTAAGACAAGATTTTTGTGCATAGCGCAAAGGGTAACAATTATTATTTTTATAAACAATAATTATTAATCTAAAACACTCATCCAAATTGAAAAAACCTTCCGGGTTTGCGATAAGCCGACGTAGCTCAACGGTAGAGCATCTGACCGGATATTAGAAGGGTGCGGGTTCGAGTCCTGCCGGCGACATTTATCTTTGCTCGGAAGGTTTTTTCAATTTGGATGAGTGTTTTAGATTAATAATTATTGTTTATAAAAATAATAATTGTTAGATTATAATAATTTAAAAAATTCTAAACTGCAGTAACATTAGATATATGCATATCAGATAACTATACACTGGAGGGGTGGGGGTTGGTTGAGCGGCGCTCGGAAACGAACGTAATACGGACGGTTCCGGAAATAGCGGAGAGGCGAGGGGCGTGCTGGCTCGATGATACTAGCGTTCTGAAGCAATGAATTTATCTTAAAAGTAGTACCCACCATCCTGCTATTTAATTTAAAGTACGTTACTGGTATTTACTATGTAAAAAAACCAAAATTATCGTATTGTAACGCAATAATATCCACCTATATAAAGCGTCCTTAATTGAGGCAATAATATTACTTAACATCGCTGAATAGAAGATACGAGTACCTCAAAATCAAAAGATACACAACCACCAGTGGCGTGCATTGCTTTATGACCAAAGATAGGCTGTGTCTAGTTTTTAACGGATTTTTTTCTATTCAAACTGTCATATTTTTACGAAACTGAGTACATAATATTTACATATTGGTGAAGAGCATTTAATTTGTGGTTTAAATACTTGAAATTAGAAAATCCTTAAATATTATTTCTAGTATATTGAATAACCAAGTTAATTGATGTTAATAATAATAATAATAACAAAGCATTTATATAGCGCAGTTTTGTGTTGTTTCACTTCAAGTGCGAGATCTTGTAGTCCAATTCTAGATAGTATTCCAGTGAACCACTCTGTTCCTGGACATGTCTGTCATTATGTTGAATATTATGTAAGTTTTAAAATAGTCCTGACGAAGGAAGGGTACTACTGAAACCGGTCGATCATTATATTAAATTGAAGTGGTTTAAAACTAATTTATGTATTTATATTACAAAATATTTCATTTATATGATAATATTATACGTAATTGAAATCCTACGGCATAATTAGGTAGTAGGAGAGAATACAAATAATTTATAATGGATAAAGGAATAGTTTAATAATACTTTCAGAAATAATGAAAATTCGTGATAAAAGGTAATAATATTCTTCATTCAAAGATTTTTTCATTATTTTTTTTCCCCCACAGATGGCGGCACCGAAAAAATATTTTTTCATGTTAGTCTTAAACCTACTGGTAGTGTTGTAATTTAATAATGTCAATTTCTGAAAAGGGGAAAACCTTTAGTCGAAGGTGAAATTATGTCCCTAATTCGAAAAGGAATTATTTTTGTGCAAAAATTACTAGCAGCGCAATGTTGCGGTGGCGTGGCTTAGCGTAATGTATCCCGCAAAATACTACATTGCGGAAGACAATTGCAACACCATTGCAACTAAAGGGTGCATATTAATCAATTAGAAACTATTTTTCAATGTAGAACGATTGTGACATAAAATTAATATTCATTTTGATCAAAAATTTTTGGGAGTTTTTTATTTTTTTATCTTTTTCGCACAGCTTTTTTGCCCCTTTTGGACTGCACTCCACTGCTAACCACCATTTATCTTTTTTTTTTTAATTTGAGTGTAACCATATCCGCTATAATAATTTATTATGGAAAATATAATTTTAATTTTAATTAGACCAATTAAGATTAATTAAACATGGAAGTTGTCGTAGCGAACACAGTTGCAATCAAATTTAGAAGAAAGTGTAAATAAATGGTTTTTGGGTACCTTTTTATATTTGTCCAATAAAAAAAATTAAATACTTTTACTTGTGTACCCCAAATAATTGATAGTCTCGTTGTGTGGGTATGAACAGAGAAATCTTACTTATTTATTTATTAGTCACTTCTGCATTATGTATCAGTCAACTGCATGAAATATAAGTATAAACTAGTATCTAAATATTCTATATTACTCGTGATACTATCGTTATCATCGAATCACTATGAAACTTTACACATTATTTGAAGAATAATAGCTACAAAAGTATAAGGACAACCCCGCATTTTCTCAACAAAATATCTTGTATCAACTGAGCGGACTTTGGAAAGCACTTAAGTGTTCTTTTTTTAAATGTAGATCTTCTTTGAATATTTTCCATTAAAATTCACCTCGCCATATTCCAAACTGATCGCCGACAAAAGAAACTCAATTTCCCATTAGCGGTGTGTATAACTAAATAAAACAAGTTATAACGTATATAATGCTGGTATGGCGTAAAGTTGCTCAGATATCAGATTTATCCATGGATGTATTATAAAGCGATGAGACACTTTCAGCAATAAAATGGACCACTTCGATGGAGGTTGGTACATCCACCTACTATTAAACCACTTTAGTCGACCTCCAACCATCGTCGGATTTTGACGTATGCCTGTATCCAAATGCCTTTATGCTGTGTGCTGCATTACTGTAAAAACAACGACATAAAGCTTAGGAAAGCCGACGAATTTAATTTCACAAATAAAATGCGTTCAAATATTTTTATAATTTCTGTTAATCAAACAAGGATATGTTTTTTTCAGAAAATTTTAAGATCGCAAAGCACAACTGTCATTAAGGAACTCCAGTGAAAATATTATGATTAAAAAAAATATATTCACTTAGATCAGCAAACCCCGATTTTGAATATATAAGTTTCATTATATACGTAGGATTTAAAAATCATTATTTAAAAGCTAATCAAAAACACCTTCAAGCGCCCTATATGGTTGGCATCATTGATTTATCGGTATCTGACGTGATATAGAGAGGTTAGCGTATACTTGGTATAAAGATTTTTTTTGTCAATTATGTTTTATATTTTAAATATGTTTTGTTTTTGTTTTGGTGTAATTTAAACATAATTTTATTGATTATAAGCTCCATAATAATTGTTGTTCAATATAAGAAAACCCATAACTATTTACGTGATTTACGATTATATTCATAGGAACACAGAAATCAGTCACTGAACTTGTGGTAATGAATTATAAATATTGTTATTTTTCTTTAACATGAGTAAATAGTTCAGAACTAAATGTCACTTTTTCATGTTTGAGGTTTTTTATCCAGTTAATTTTTTTTTCCTGACTTGACTGAATAATTGGTTCAGTGATAGTAATAGGCCCAAAGAGCCTCAGTACTAGATAGATAGAAAACATAAGTGGTATTGGCATTACCCCAGCCAGTTGAGGATTACGAAAGAATTCATAAAATCAAATGAAAAAATCTTTCAGTTAAAGTTTCTGAATGGGTACAAAATTTTTATACTTATTAATAAATGAATTAAATAATATACTTTGTATTCATAACTTTATTAATAATAATAATACCGCAAAGTGAAAACCAATCGTTCGAAGAAATTATTATTAGTTATGGTTTACTAAGAATATAATATATAAATATGTACGTTAAAGTTTTTTTTTTAAATTTTATATAAATCAAATTTCATAATGTTATTATTAAGTTCTGCAAGTATTTTTTTTAATTTTTTATTATTGTGACACCTGTTTCGGTGTTTAAGGCCATTTTCGAACTGCCTCAACCGCCGAAACAGCTGTCACAATAATAAAAAACTAAAAATACTTCCAGTACTTAACAATAACATTATTAAATTTGATTTACAGTAAATTTTGAAAAAAATGGAGTTCTACGAATTAAACACAAAAAAACAATCAATACGGTAAAGTTAATTCTTGTTTTGACATAACCTCACAATCGAGGTTTTGGATATTAGAAACACAGAATAAATTCTAGAAAATGTAGGTGTGGCTGCATTTTTACACTTTGATGCAAAAATAATAGTGACGAGATTCTGACATTTTAATGTGTTTTTTTTTAATCAAAAATGAGTATCATAGTGAATCTATCTAACAGAAAATTTTGCGGCCCAGTGACGTCATACCCAATAACCCATAAATTTTAGGCGTTTTAGCAGGCGTTGAAAAATTGAAAAATATGACGAAGAAACTCTAGTATTTAAGCTAGAACGTCAATTTTGATTTTTTTTAAATGGACTAGATAGAGTGCCTTACTCTACGGATAATTTAGGCAATATTCGGCACGGTACATGAGTAGCGTATCATATGACTAGCGAACGCCCAGAATCGCCTCTTGGCATCACATACCTCCCTCAAATAAAATAAAATACAGTTTGAAGTCCCCATCTGTATGGGCTGACTCCCCCATTCAATATAACTCTATGGTTTTATCGTTGTTTTTACGAGGATGTTTTAAGGTTTACTCGAACCGTTTACGAGGCAATAACTTTTACAGTACATTAAAAATTGAACGTTTTATTTCCGATTCTTAGTTGATTTCTGAGTCTACCAGTAAAAACAGAAGAAGTTATTTCCAAAGATGCACTTGTGTATTTGATTTACCTTCGTTCGAAACCGGTAAGCTCTTTGCCCCTGGTTGAAAATAAAAAGATGTTACATTCGCCGAAGAGATTGACCGATAGAAGGGCGTTATGTGGCCGAAGGATGGTTATTTGGCCAAGCATCGAACATTAATAATATACTATTTTTACGTTTGCCACACTATTTTCTAAATGGCGACAACGCCCCACAGTTGAGTTGACGGCTGACAGCCCGCTGCTCCTGACATTCTCTCCCACTCTAGTATCTGAATAATACGCCCGCTATAAGCAATTTAATTCAAATTTTAATTGGTGTATTATAGTTAACCGATAATAAATCAGATGTAACCGTGTCCCCATGATTGGTAACAATTTTGTTTAAACTTTTTTTTTTAAATTATTTTTAAGGTTAGTTATTTTTTTTTATTTAATTTTATTTTTTTTTAATTTTTGTAAAAAAAAAAAAAAAAATTATATTTTTACGTAGATTACAAAATTGGTGGTTTAGCGGCTAGTTTGTGACATGTGTCAAAAGGTAGTCGATAAACTATCTGTAAGCGAAGTTAAAAATATAAACGGTCAACGCGGCAAACAGTTGAACCGCTCCGTTGATTGGCGTATTCTGATAAGCAGAAGTTCTCGCGTTTGTGGCATAAAATAGTACATGAGATCTTCCACGAGCATATTTATTAGGGACGTACAAGTTAATCTTTTTCAATATAGACGGACTGCATATACCGTTTCCTAAATTCTAAAAATATTTTTCGGCGATACTGAGAGTATCTTCCACGCTGGAACGTAATATCAACATGTTTCGAAAACTAAGCTTTTCTTCGTCAGGATAAACAGTATACCCATTTATTCTGACGATGATATGCTATCGAAATGGTGTAAACAAATTTATTCTTATTAATTTATTAATAATGACGCCGCAAAGTGACTACAAATCTTTTGAAGAAATTAATGTAATTATTTATGTTTTACTTATCAAAAATCTCCTACCCTATTGTAATTCAGTTAATAACCAGACTTTATTAAAATTATGTTCTCATCTGAAATCTAAAATGGAATTTCTGAGAAAGAAATCTACAAAATTATTCTATATCTCGACGAAACATCTCATATTTAAAATTCCAATGAATTTCTAATACTTGTAGCTAGCTACCCGGAATAAAAGACAATGTTTTGCTTATTTTATCCGAAGTCCCACACCGATAGCTATTTTCAAAACAGTAACAACTCTGAAAAATCTAGAAAACGTGGTATAAATAAATCTGTTCAACGTAATTTCAATAATGGTGTAATTTATAAGATCCTTGTTTTGTTCTACTACTACGCAATACGATAAACGTGATGTTAAGACTTTTTTTTTATCAAAATCAACTGAGAAATGTGACATTTTTATAACAGTCCTACCAGTGGCGTGCAGTCCATAAAAGCTGAAAAGCTGTGTCTACCTTAAGAAAGTGGAACTTTTTATGAAGGTGCAATGCTTCATATAAAAAAGATGAATTGCGTTAGAATGTACTTAGATAACCTACTTTTACTCTTATTTGTCCACCTAGCCACGACCATCAGTAGAAAATTATAATAAAAACTGAATTTTAAGTCACACATATGACACTACAGTTGAAAAGATTGCAGCCTACCCTTGGTCATAGAGCAACGCACGCCGCCTACGTATGTTTAAAATTAGTTTACGTAATTATTTCGAAATAATAAATAAGTCCTCTCCATCGTCCCTCTCCCCCTTAATTTAAATAAAAATTTATTAAAAAGTTCGAAAAAAAAATTAAGAATGCATCCTTTCAATATACTTAAATACAAGATTATGAAATAAGAAACACTTTGTTGTAGCTCAAAAACTAACTAATGTTTTTTTTATGTGAATAATACGTACACTGTCCGAATTTTTTTCCGGAGCCAGTGGGACTATAGCGTCCCCAATTATGGCATGTTTTCATGGTGAAGGGGGTGAGGAAGAGATGGCGATGGATATGGAAAAGGCCATGGTTGGGAAGTATCTGGCCCTCCAGATCTGGTCTCCAAACTCGGCTAGTCATTTATTTAAATTATTAAATTAATTACAATTACTTTGTTTAAACCACTTTGCATAATACGTAAATATCTACATGTTTCAGAAGAAAAGATCCCCTCTTCAGGATAAACAATAAACCTACTAATTAAAAATTAAAAAATTAAAATTATGAAATATTAAATAAAAAAGCTGTATTCTAAATTTAAAAAGAATTTATTTTTTATTTTTAATATAAATAAAGGCAAGAAAATAGCAAGGCATAAAAAATAAAATAATAATACTTATTATTAGAAGTATTATTATTTAAAAATTATGTTAATTTCCCATGTATACTAACATAATTATTTATATACGGTAGTTTAAACAAAGTAATTGTTATTAATTCATTCAGTAATTGTCATTGATCCCACTAAGATTTCTTCAAATGATTTTACATCATTTGCAGAAATTAATTTATATATATTTTTTTAATATTTTCGTTATAAAAAAAATCACAATCCTACTATTGAAATAAGCCAAACGTAAATATGGATAATTTTGATTACATGTATCTACGTGCCTCGAGGGTAATCTGTAGTAACTGACCGACCATTTTAAGCGGAACAGAAACCAAAACGTATTAAAATAAATTTAAAATCTCTCTATACACAGAAATTATGCGTTTCTAATATTTAGCTTGTAAAAGTTGTTTTTGTTTTGAAGAGTTGTATCCATTATGAACACTTGTTACTTGATTTTATTTATTTACTACCGCGTCATTAACTAGCGTTCTTAAAACTTAGTTCTTAACGCTATTGAATGACACGGATGTGTCGAAACCGGTAGCAAACAAATAAAATTCTCTAACAAATGTACATAGCAGATAAAACTCTTAAAAACAAAGTTATCCCGTAGTTAATGTTGAAGTAACACAAAAATTCGTAAGAATCCAATTAATTCGATGAATAAAATGCACGATGAAAGAAAATACATCAATTTAATTATAAAACTGGTTTACATTCAGGGTTTTTTGGTTCATTGCTATTTAACAGTTCTTCAGTGTACGCTATGGGTACACTAACTTTAAATGAATTACAAAAATACAAAAGATTTTACAACTACTAACAATAGTAATCAAATTTGTCTGGTTAATGTTATCTATGTTAGACAACAGCAATGCTAGAAGTTTCGGCTAATTGTAACCGAAACCGCGGCTGAAACTCGTTTATTGGCCGAAACTAGCCGAAACTTCAATCGGTCACCAGTAAACTATAATACAAGTGTTAATTACATTCCGTTACGGTCTAGTAAACGTTGGTTTCTTGTTATTTCTCATTTTGAAATTTTATTTCTGATGGAAATCCATTTAAAAACTCATATTCGTTGGTTTCTTACTAGGCAGATTACTGTTATAAGAAACTAATCATTCCATGAAATGTTGTGCAAAATTTTAGTCTATTGTATTATCAGTGGCGTGCATTACTCAATGACGAAGGGTGAGCTGTAGCTTTTTAAGTGTTGATTTTCATTATGCATCACACCATAAAGCATGAAGGGTAAGGCGCTCAAAGCAAATTACAATGAAACAATTTCTTACTGTAGAACGATAGTGAAATATAAACTGAAATCTGGAAAAAGAAAGATAGACACAGCTTATGGGCTTCACGCCACTAATGTATTATAGATTTTGTAAGTTGGTAAATATCAGGTCGAGTTATTTCTATTTTTAACATCATCCATCGATACAGCGGAGATATGTACCTTTATTGAATGGACCAGCCAACTTCTAGCCATAAATCAGAGTCTTCTAGTTTGTTTGGAAAACAATATCGAATGTCGCCAATACATAATAATGGCGGGGGATACGCGATTGTGAGAAACGAGAGACGATAAATCACTCAACCATCTCGCTTCCTTAGAAAACTACATATTCGCATTTTTATACACTAAACTATGTTGGTGAATACCTGCTTTATTCTGTATAACGGTTTCTTAATTTTAATTATTAGACTTTAGTACGAAATTTTAAAAAAAGATGAAAGAAATAGTTAAGAATTCTCATTATGATTAAATTCACGAATTCAAAACTTGATTATATTTATATTAATACTAGCTGATGTGTTCCCGGCCTTGCTCGGGATCATTTTTTTTTTACTGAAATTATGAAGTTGTAAATTCTTGCTTGTCGTTTGGGAGCCATAATTGATTTGACATCGAAAGTAAAGCCATGTTACTATTACCATCTCTGAACAAAGAAACAAAAAAACATTCATTTGAAAACATTATGTCATTTCAAAGATTTATTTTTTTTCAAAAAATATATAAATAATAAAGTTTTTAAGTGGGTACCTCCTTGTGTTTTCCATGTTTTAAAAACATTCTTTCCAAACAAACCTTATTTTTTGAATATGTAATCTATGGCTAACCAGAGTGGTATATCTATGGGCTAACCTCAATACAGCATGGCGGATTCAATGTTTTTCATACTAATTTTAGAACGTTATAGCAACAGTTTTACATATTGTATTTCATTCAAAATACCTCTAAACCTTTCCGTCACTAATAAGAACAAACTGTCCAATTTTCAGCGAAATCGGTCAAGTGATTTTTGAGAAAATCGAGAACACACAGACAAACATTCATTTTTATATATAGAGATTAATTTTGTCGACAATCAATTATCATATTATATCTTTATATTATTACTTCATTTTATTCAAATAATGATATTTTTACATTCATAAAGAAATATTTTTAACGCTGGCGTAAAATAATGATACTTGCCATAGTAAACAGGTTTTTTGTTGGATTCGAAAAACATGTTTTTTTAAATAATGTACTTTACATTTTTCTGTGTATTTCTTTTAAAAAAAGCTAATAAACAAGTACTCTAAGGCAAAATAAGAACACGAATCTGCCCTTGTTCACCTTTGAAGATGTTTTTAATTAGACGAAGATCGAAGTAGGAACATTAAAAATAAGTGTGAACTTTAAAATAAATAAAAAAATACCTAAAGCAGCCAAAATTGTCAACTTTGCGATGGAAGATTTCATACCGAAACGGAAATACTATGTTTATATCACCTTTTGATTCAGTAAAAAAAGATTTTCCTTATTTTCAACTCTGTTTAAAACGTTAAATACGTTAACTTAAAAATTTAAATACGTTAGTTTAATTAACACAAATATGCCAAATTTCATAAATTCACCCGGGAATTAGCTCTCCATTCCGCTTATTAAATGCCTTAATTTTCTCACCAGCTGCTTTTGACTCGGAACATTATTAAAAGATAAGCAAAATGTTTGTATGAAACTTGAAAACAGAAGTCACATTTTCCCTCGACTGAACCCAAATTCTAAGTACATTTAATAAGGGTAGGAAAATATGTTAGAGTTTACCTGTAAATAAAACGGTCGTTTAAGGGTTGGAGCAGACCCTCGGTCGCCTGGTCCGTGCGTGTCGACCTGTACAAGGCATTATGTGCCTTGGATACACACGACCCCTAGCCCCGGGGTTTATTTTGCCTAGCCACCCCCTACGAGACAATTATCTCCCGCAAAATGCTGTGTATGACTGTACAAACAACCCAACTAATGTTTGTGTAAAATTACTTACTTCGTTAAGGGTGGAAAATGCCAGTCACAATGTAACAATTGTAACGATGGGGATAAACAAAGCGTTACTATTCGGAATTTTTTCAATACCGCAACCAATGTGATTTGATGTTGATGAAATTTGATGTTTGGTTATTATAATAATAATAGAATGGATTTATTTTTTATATGAAATAAATCAATTCGACGCAAATAATTTTTAAGGAAAGAAACGTGGATGATAAACTATGTTTTTATTAATTGAAGATAATATCAACAATTCCCAAATCGAAACACGACACAGAAAAGAAAAATACAACGATACCAGGTAGGATTCGAACCTAGGAACTCACCATCTATCCGGGACCGTATCATATTTTATTTGCTTCAATGATATGATTTTATGTCAATCATTAAAATTTTCCTTTTATCATAACTGTTGTAAACTATCAAATGGTCGAGAAACATGGTCGATAAAATGTGAACGACAAATTGTAGTGCTAGAAACTCACATGATATTATTTTCTTTGACTAAATTATATTTATATTTAATAAAAATGTTGGAAAATAAATAAAAGTAATCCATCCATCCAAATATTTATTTAAAAGGCCTTAATTAAAAGACGTTCCAAGAACCTCTAATTGACAATAATACGCCAAATCCTCTCGTTCCGTCAAGTGAAAAGATGTTTTGAATATTGAATCGTTATTTGGAGACCTCTTAAAGGGGGACGGGACAAGTAATTAAGAAAACGAAAATTATGCCTCGGAATGTCTTAATTTCGTAATCCACGTTTTTGGCAGATTTTACAGATATTCGGTAAATTAGAATGGTTATCCGACTGGAAATTACTCAAAACATACCGCTATAGTAATATTAATCAATTACCTTCCCTCTCTAATACCCTTATTTCTGGCTCAAAACATTCTCTAATCGTGAGTGAAATAATTCCACTTACCGCCGGCAGTATGACTTTGTTTGATATCACAAATATATTTACCTACATATTCGTATATATATGATTATGATATATTTTATAATGCCGTATCATACTAATAGGCAATCTACAAAACAGTAAGCACGAAATCAAAACGCACCGCTGTAAACAACACACTTATAACTTATGACTTAAATATATATATATATATATAACTTATGACTTATAACTTATAACTTATAACTTATAACTTATAACTTATAACTTATAACTTATAACTTATAACTTATAACTTATAACTTATAACTTATAACTTATAACTTATAACTTATAACTTATAACGTATAACGTATAACGTATAACTTATAACTTACAGCTAAGACTTATAACTTGTGACTTACATTCAAAACATGTAGCTAGCGATATACAACTAAGACTTATAATTAGTGACTAAAAACTAATATTTACGTATTTATGAACAAGTGGGTCAAAATATGTATGGCCAAGTGTTGATTCCTATATTATCTGTACTTTCAAAAAGGCAGTCAATTCTACAAATATTTTGCATTTAAAAAATTAAGGGTTTAAAAAAGAGTTCGAAATATCGACAATCTCAGTTTTACATCACAAGAGTTCAAACTGCCTTAAACCAACGGGACAATGACATCTCAACCCGGTGTACATTTTGAGACTGCACAGAGTGGGGAGGAGAAGGAGATGGGAATGAAGAAGGTTGGGAAGAACCGGACCATACAGATCTGGTCACCAAACACGGCTAATGCGATCTGAAGCAATGTTTCCATTCTGAATGGCGGAATTTTACCTAAGAGAATCGCGTACGTTTTTTTACGTGAACATCACACAAGAGCCTCAACCACCCGAAGCCAGTATGACTATACTGTCATCATTTTGGGAATATTGTAAGGCTGCTGAGAGTGGTGAGGGAATTAAGAAGGGGAAGAGTAGGTTGGGATATGAAAATGATCAATCATTTCGACATAAACATCTTGATTTTGTCCAAAAGCATGGTTAATTTCAAAAATTATTAAGTTAGATTTTCTTCAGGGATCTTATTTAAATAAATTCATTAAAGTGTACAATCATAAGTATATTACATAATCAGAAACGACTTTTCATAAGCACCCAAATACTAGTAAAACCTCAAAGAAACGTATTCGTCGCTCTCGAGTTAATCAAAGCAGCTTTTCACAGGGCTCATTACATAATAAATTTTACTATAATCATTATTCAGAGAACCGTCGTATTGAATTTGATGGCGTATTTTCCTACTTGAATCGCTGGAAGGGTAGCATTAGCGTCCCCGCCCTCGTTCCAGTTACCGGCCGCTGTTTCCGCATCACTAGCTCCGGTGACGTACATTTGCCCATAACTGCGATTCACTATAGCCCAACGAGCCGTGAATATTGTACCAACACAATGTATAAGGCACCACTAAACCTGAAACTACCGTATTTGTTGCTGGAACTTTACACCGCATTTCAGGGTGGTACTGCAAAACTCTAGGAAGTGATTAATCACGATATTCTAGAAAGAAAAAAAAACCTACTTTGAAACAGACCAACAATTCTTTCCAAAACAAAAATATATATATTTATTTTGTTAGAAAGTGTTCTGATTGTTGCTTTACCCGCCTTTTCCGTGGTTACACGTCCATTCACATTGTAGGTATGCGCATAGCCAATCAGTCGCTAGGTTAAACCTTAACAAAGAACATCTGATTCAGACATTTAACGACGTCCTTTGGGTTCAACAACCCACCGCTCCAGGTAGTATCAAGCTAGTTCCAGCTGAGTCGGTGTACAAAGCGGTCGACAGCCGTTTTATAATTCGTTTTATCTAGATTTTTTATTTAACATACAGCATTTTTCCGTTCATCAATGTAAAAGATTTAATAATAAAGCAATGATGAAGTAATTAATTTGTAAGGCTGCACCTAGTCAGTTGTAAGTCAATAGTTATAAGTCTTACGTTTAATAAAGTTTAGCTGTAAGATATTGGTTGTATGTCAAGTGATAAGTTATTTAATTTATTGTAAAGTGACCTTGAGGTGATTTTCGACGCTATAGAAGTAATCCAATTATTATTATTATTATTCTGATTGTAGTTCCTAAGTTACCAGGCGCCCGATTCCGATTCTTGTTGCGGATTGTCCTTATCCATAAGGTTAAAGACATTTTGCTTAACTGCGGTTTTGACTACATGTCAGTGATAATACATTTCTAAAGTAGTTTGCCGTTTAATTATCAGAGTATTATTTAAAGTTGTAGGGTCAACACACATACTTAACACGTGTAGTTTATTATTTTTTGTTTTTAAATTTAAATCACTTTTATCTGACATCAACTCAATTTCGTTAATTCGGATAATTTAATACCATTGCTATACGACAAATAACTCACAGATAAAGTCGATACTATAATATAACGTTTTTATTTTGTTAAAGCTACGCAAATATCGATGTTTTAAAAAAAATGACTGAATAACAATTGTCATCCGAGAGAACTGGAACTGTTGTCACTAAGCAAAAAAGTTTTTTTTTTTTAAATCTTTCACTTGTCGTCAGTAATTAGCCGAGTAACCACCCTATCCCTAACTCTAACTGTCCAAAACCTACAGTTTTTTTTAATGATTTTATTTATTTTTTAAATTCAACATAAACAAAATTCCATCTAGATATTTTACTTCAAATAGGCTCAGGAATCACTGGAACTAGACAAATCAAGACATCTAGTGATTTTAGTATTTTTTTTAGTAAAGATAATAATTATTCAATTAAATCTATCAATCAAATAATCGCATTTATGTTTTGAACTAACTGTATAATAAACTTGTGATTATTAACTCAGAAAATTATTTTCAATTATTTAATTAAATGGCAATTGATTTTCGAGGAAATTGTACTAAAAGACTTGACAATAAACGGGATATTCTAAATCATATTGTAATATCAAATAATTGTATTTTGAAAAAGGCATTGCGGAAGGTATATATTTACGGAATTTCTATAAAAAAAATCTGTTAGAACTGAAATGATTAACTTAAAATTGTCTTTTTTTCATTATTCCTGGATTTCACCCTTCAAGGGTGTTTCTTGGCCATTGTTTCAATGGATGGAGGAAAGGAAGGCAAATTTATATTTTAATATTATAAAAATGGGCTAATTTCAAAAGTATTTGGAAAATTGGAGTTGAATTTAGAGATGGAATGTTGGATGAAGTAAGAGAATATTACATAGGGACTGATAGAAAAGAGGATATTTGTTGAAAATGATGGATAGCCTCAGTATCGAGGCATAGCAGGCTTCTATTGATTAAAACCCTTAAAATTTAAAACAAAAAACCAGCGTTTTTCGAAAACTTTCTTTTGAAATCTTTTAATTGTTCTTGTAATTTAATATCAACCATGAAAAACTTAACTACGTAATACTTTACAGTAAAAATTTGTTTTCAGGATCATGAAATTTACAAGTTTTTTTCATAGGTTCCTTTATTTTTTTCAAAATGTTACATGAATATTGTAAAACTGATTGGACTGAGTTTGTCAACGTGTTTTTAGTAACAGACTATTTTTAAAATTCAAGAAAGGTTTATACATATATCACATAACTAATATTTTTTTATGTTACCCGCTGTCAGCTGTATAAAAAAAAGAAAAGAAAGCTGTATTAAAACCAAACAATTAATAAATATATTGAAAAATTGGCTAGCTGAAAGAATCCATTTGTATTAGATAATAAGAAAATATTATTGTACGAATGATTGATTGTTGTCGTTTATGTCTTTTTAATATTTTTTTAAATATATTTTTCTAGAATATTTTGATTTAGATTCTAGAGAAATATTTATGTTTTAAGTTTATTGCATATGTTTTTTTATGTTTTTATTTTAATTTTATAAATAAATATATATATTTTTTGTAATCTTATCTGTAAATTTTGAGTTTCAATAACAAGCTCCCGTTAGACAAACTACAAAAAGGTAGTTTATCGGGACTTTTTGCATTGTATTTTTCTTTTGTAAAATGTAAATAAATAAAAAATAATAAAATGTTTATGAAAATGAAATAAAGGTTCATAAAAATACAGCGAAAATCGAAGGTAAAAAAAATTACAATGACAACTTGAGAAAAGTAAGAAAAAAGATTAGTACAAAAAATCTTTTAGTACAAGACCAATTTATTCAGAAATTTCTTTTTTCTGAAATTTAGTTCAGTTTTTTTTATTAACATTTTGTACATTTTTTGGGTCAAAGTCATTCTATGGTTCTTTGGCCGTATTTATTTAAGTATCTGGGAATTACAGTCCATCGTTTGCAGTTAGTTTTATGTTCTGAACATGCACCACTATTTTCTTATACTCAGATAAAGATCTACGAGTATGCTGATTCACAATTTTAAGACGCAATCTAGCACGAAGAGACAATAAGTTTATAAAATCTTATAGTAGTAATTTAGGTATCCAATTTCTTTGTTAATATGCAGGTTTGTTTAAGAGGAATTTGATCATGGAATATTTTAAATTAAATTCATATTAGTTTTTATTGAATGTCCCCACGTTTTTATCCCATATCTTATAAGGGATTCTGCCAATGGTGTATATATAATTATGGTGGTATTCAAAAGAACAATTTTTGGTTGTTTGTGCTCACTATAGCTCTGAGACGTGATGAAACCATTTGTATATAAATATCTTATCTAAAATTACAGTCATAATTGTTAAGCCCAGATAAACATATTCTGAAATAAGTTCAACATCCTGACATGAGCATGGCTGTATTACAGAATTGTGGATGCAATTAAAATCATGCGAAACAAGTTTAGGAGTCATGGTGATGTTGGTATGAAGCTATCTGATAAGAATAAGTCTGGTTTTTTGGTATTGATTATTGATCGTACATCACAAGAGACCACTTTTTAAAAGCGGCAAAGTCTATTTTCCATGAAATACTACCCATTAATAAATCCTCATGTGAATTAACTAATGTTGTGTCGTCAGCATAAACATAATGTTTCACATGAGAAAAATCCATTTCACTGCAGTAACATATGTAATATATAAAGTTGGGCCCAGTACGGACCCTTGTGGTACGCCTGCGAAAATGTGTGTGTGTTTTTTTTCTATCGTATGAAGAGCCATGGCGCTTCCAAATGAGTATTAATTGTCAAAAAATTAGATATAGGTAAAGCCACACTATTAGTTATTTTGATATAAAAAAAGTTTAAAAAAAACTTGTATAAATTAATAAATTTTCTAATGTTGTGTCCTGTGCGTGCAAAATCATACCATTGCAAGCAAAAACTTTATAATATAACGTGTTCGTCTGAAGTGATCTAGCAGGTAGGTATGTTTCTGTATCTGTTTGTACATAATATGATAAACCCGGGCAAGTAATATTTGTAATGATTGATGATCGTCCATGAAATGATTTTTCACAATAACGGCGCTATACAAATTATCCAATTATTATTATATACCCATTGAACGAACATCGATTTGAATGAAAACTAATGTCTCCATAATATATTGCATAAGATTTTTTGAATCCTAGGCCCCAGATAGGTCAACTAAATTGATTATCACTTCATGAAAGAAATTCTATATTTGATAATGTTTGATCTATTTCACCAGAGAAGGAAAAATGTAGCTTACTTCGGGCACACAGACACGCCCACAACACACTTCAATTGGTTTATCTCCTCAGTGCTATCTACCGACAAGTTACCGGATGATGCCTAAGTGTAAGTGAAGCCAGGTGTGTGCCAATACCGAGATTTCCGACGGTTTATCCTCTCTATATACCCCTCCGAAAAACGTCGTGATTATTAGTTATTGTGGTAAATTATTATGTGTTCGAATATTTTCCACTTAAATTTACGTAACTTTATTTTGAAAGGTAGATTTTCGAGATAATGATGATAATTATTTCATTGCTGGGTAAATAATGTGTTGTTTGTGGAGTGAAGCTTAGGGCAAACAACACGGGTTCTGTCTCAGCAAATCTCCACATAAACAGAAGAGATTTCGCACATTTCCATAGCGGCGTACATCGCCCCCGGGGCGCCCTCGACATTATGGATATACGCATTCGGAAAAACATAATGAACTTACCCAGTACCCACATGTCGATATATAGCCTCGTCAACAAGAGATTTGGTAGAACTCATAACTGAATAAAAAAAAAAAAATATATATATATATATTGGGTTCGAGGTTGTATTTTTTTAAACCTAATAATACTGGAGTTTCCATTTCCGGAGTATGGACACCAATAATCCGATATGTGCGAGGCGGAAACAATATAGTACGTTCGGTGAGTTTGAAATTGGCTATTCAGGATTAGTTGCTAAACATAAGCTTTGCTCTTCGAAGTGATAGATACTCTCACTTTTAATTCCCAACCGTCTCTTCTCTACCTCCTTACTCTCGCCACGGTCTTCAGCTGCCCATCATCAGTTAGGTCTCTTGCGCAGTACTAAATGATTTAAAACAATACTTTGTATTCAAATTCCAACACTATAAAGTTATAAAATTAGAGGCGCTATTGCATATATGTTGCATATATCCGAGGGAACGCAGTACGCAGTACGACCGGCCTTGAAGGAACTTACCTCAAATAAGTGGAACCAGTTTTTTTTGCTTCGTGTCTCATCTAAATATAATACATCAATGCATTCAACACACTTTCAAGTGTTGCTGGGTAAACATTGTTGTGTTAATTCTATAGGTCATGATGGAAATAATATTGCCACCTGAAAAGAGTTACGCTGGCCTAAAATTTCCATGCCTGATCCTGTTCGGGAGTTTTTGCTTCGTCAACTTATGGATTATCTACTTATGGTTAGATTTATATTTATTTGTCAATGAAATATTATTATTATTCCTGATTCCGGATTTTGAAACACAGTTCCAGCCCCCTGGATTCCAAGCCAAGGATCTTTGCTCCTATTCTTCACTTTATTTCCCCGTCCCAATCAATATATATACATATTTGTTATGGTTGAGATTTTCACGGGTGTAAGATGTAGAATAATTTTCTCGGTTTACCCACGTAATGTAGTCCTTAGAAGGACTTTTTAACTCCTGACAAATCACATTGTCCATCTTCAGAAGTCTTATGTCTTGAGTTTTTTTAAGTGATCGCTTACGCGTGTCCGTTCGATCCAAAAGTCAAAACCTAAGGTCACTTATAAATATTAAATATGCAACGTGGGCTATGTGCAAAGTAGATTTTATTTTAAATATACAAATATCAAAGCTGTCAATAGCAGAACTACATACTATTTATTATTAACGAGGCGACGGAGAGAAAGTATTTTTTGACAATGTGGAAGGTGGGCGCCTACTTCAAAAATACGAAAATAATCAAATATATTGTTAAAACAGACTTTGTATTCACTAGCAAGAAATCATAAAAAGATTTCTTGTGATTTTTCATTAAAATTTCATTTTTATACAAAAACATTTCAAAACCTCAAATTAGCGAAGAAAAAACAGGCGGATTTATGAAATAATATTTTTGTTACGAAAACAATAAAACATAATCCCAGAGAAATATTATCAAAACGTTTAGGAATTTTCCCATTGCCTTTTTATGTTAAACGTACTCGAATTCAGTTATGAAAATTTTAAAAAAAATCTCTACAAAATGAGTGATTTAACTCGTGACTGAAAACATTTAACCAACTTTCCCACACATTTCACAACCAATTGGAAATATTTACATGTTAAGTGCATGGCTGAGCAGAAACGTGAACTTATTTCAGTCAGGGGATGAAGCGGTACAGCGTATAGCCGCCCCTAGAGGATCCACCCCTACATGGTGGTGGAAAACGAAAAAGCAGATTTCACCACTTACGAAAGTCGCTTAACCGTGACTACAGCGGGTTTTCTTTCCGTAACTTCATAAGTTTATGCGATCGAGGAAACAAGAAATAGGTGGAATACAGTCAAATTTATGTATGAGTGTCCCATTAGCTGTGGATCAAACGAAGTAGGGTGATAAGAAAAAAATATTTCTTATCAAAGTTAACATACAAAATATGTGGTAATCCAAACCTTAATCCTTTCAATTTTATATGGATCATTATCTAAAAAAAAATTGTAAAAAAAGTACACTATTTTCTGGTTTTTTTTTCTTCTTCTTTTTAATTATGCTGTTAAATTGTGTATCTATGTAAAACAAAGTGATTAAATCAGCTCCATGATAAATCGATACATAATGCAAAGTCATTATAAGTTCGAAAAAAAAGTAGTCTGAAAACTTAATCTCGCCTAACCTATTTAATATACATTTAATAAATGATTTTAAAAAATTTGCTTTGTATTCACCACTTTGTTCATATACACAGATATTTAGATGTATTCTATATATTCGTGGTGAAGAAAGCATCGCTTTCGAAACATCTGTGTATATTAATAAAGTGGTGAGTACAAAGTAATTTTTTTAAATTAATTTATTAGTATTGACGCGACAAAGTGAACACCAATATTTTGAAGAAATTGTAATACGCATTTTTATTAATTATAAAAAAAATATATTAGGTTTTGTGTAATTTTTTGTTGTTTTGTTTTGGTCCGTACTTTTAATGTCGATATCTATCATCTTTAAAAAGTGTGTCGATTCATACGTGTCCGTATATACATAGTAAATCTTGTTGTGTAATTTTTTTTGTAATGGTATACGTTGCTGGAATCAGCATAATCTGCAGAAGTTTTTTTTGTAATTGTGGTTCAACTTTCCCTAGGACATATGTTTTTGTGTCAAATTCATTCGAATGTTGGATTTTATTTTTAAAGAAATAAAACTTAAATTCTTCCAGAGCTTGAAAATAACAGTTTTAAAGTTTGATGTAATTTTTTTTTATTTTTATAAATACTCAAAATATTCTGTTCAAAGCAGAACCGTTTTACTTTGTTGCTGTTTTACATAAATTGGCAATCCGCCTATCTCGCCTCCCGCCCTTCTTATTTGGTTTCTTCCCCTTGCGTGTTAGGGCATCTCTATATATTATTTGCTCTGTCCCTACCACGAAAATTTTGCCAGTACTCTATTAGAAATTACTAATTTAAGCTATACAGATGTTTGGCAAAGCGTTTTTTTTTTAATATTTTCCTCGTGCCGTACATTTTCCCCTAATCGAAATAATTATCAGCTTTTATTCGGCCATAAAAAGAAAGCCGATAAGTTTTTATAAAAACGGTAATAATTATTACGCCTTCAGTTTTCCAACTGATTACGGTTAATTAAATATTATTTGGACCGTATGTGACCGAATAACTATTTACTTCGATAATGCATACGAAAGCGAAACGACTGCCACGTGAAATAATAACTTGAACCAAGCGTTAGTAAAATTGTGGTGAACGTATGTAAAGTATGTGAGAGGGACAACCGGGCATGAAAGAGATAAAATGAATCAGAGTATGATATATACGAGTGAAAGGTTGTCTCGCGTGTACTTCATTCCTTGGAATATCCCTTGTAACCCAGTGACAATAAAAACTGTATACATCGATATCTCATATTGTAATTTACTTTCGAATCACTGGAGACTAAGAGGTCATCACAGTAATTAATATTTCATTTTCGTCAGTTATATAGAGTTCGACAGATTACAGAAAAAAAAGGAATAAATAAATTATCAGTAGAATTAAGTTTATGTGAACATCGCACAAGAGTCCCAACTTTTCAACAATGTCCGGAGCCAGTGGGACTATGGCATCCCCAATTGGGTTATGTTATGAGGTTGGAGGTGGGATGGAAAGATATTGAGAGAAGGAAGATTAGGAAGTACCTGGAAATTCAAATCTGGTCACCAAACACGGTTAAAGTCATTTCAAACAATGTTTCAATTCTGATTGGTAGTCTTTCACTAGGGCGACACTGAGAGAATCACTGAATAGGTAGTATACAGCAGAAATGCGTCCCATACAGATTTTGGTTCTAGTCTCAAGAGTGCCAATTAAACTACAGCGATCTGTCTCTCTTACACTGCCTGAAATCGTATATTAAATTCAATTTTTTTATGAATTTGTACTGAGAGCAAATTTATAATTTTGGAATTTAAGGCCCGAATGGACAGACTTTTGAATCACGAAACACGTCCACATCGCATTTCTTGTATTATTCTTTATTCTACCATACCATCTATTATATTAATTTAAAGCAATACAAATTGATACAATTTTAAAAAAAAATTGAACTACGGTATTCAAACCCATGACCTCCAGATTCATAGTCTAAGATTTTTTATCGCTGGTCCACTAAGGTCGTCAGGCAAAATAAAATCATTCATAAGTGTCTAATTTTTAAATACAAAAATTAATGATTGTCTGTCTGTCTGTCCTCGATTTTCTAAAAAATTACAGTACCGATCTCGCTGAAAATAGCACTATTTGTTCTTATTATTGACAGGTAGGTTTAGAGAGTAGTTTGAATGAAATCCAATATGTAAAACTGTTGCTATAACGTTTTAAAATAAGTATGAAAAAAATTGAACCCGCCATGTTGTATTGAGGTTAGCCCATAGATATACCACATTGATTAGCCACAGATTACATATTCAAAAGAAGAAGGTTTGTTTGGGTAAAATATTTTCAAAATGGAAAACACAAGTAAATGTACCTACTCGAGAACTTTATGATTGAGATATATTTAAAAAAATAAATGTTGGGAATGAAATGAAAATTTCAAATTAATGTTTCTTTGTTTAGAGATAGTAATAGTCGTAACAAGGCATTACTTTCGCTGCCAAATCAATTATGGCATCCAAATGATAAGCACGAATTCACAACTTCATAACTTTATCAACTTTATTCATACATATACCAGCAAATATGAATTAATGTTTCTTTTATCCGGTAGTTATTTATTTAATTATTAGGATGTGAGTGGCCAAAAATATAACAGGCTAATCTCAAATTATTTTAAGTGCGGGATGCTAGATTATTTATTCCCTTGGGTTGCGGGGTACTTTGTAAAAGCAATTAGTTTGTAAAAAAAAACGGTTCAACTCTGAAATCAAAGAACAGTTCACTCATAATACCACTCCTGGCAACACCAAACTTTTATTGTTTCGTGCCGTCGCGCGTTTAAATTTATTAAATACTAGCTCGGAATTTTTTATATTTTTTTTATAAAGTTATGAAGTTGTGAATTCTTGCTTGTCGTTTGGGTGCCATAATTGATTTTACAGCGAAAGTAATGCCCTTTTTACGGATTTATTTTATTTCGTTCTAAACATTTATTTTTTCAAAATATATCTAAATAATAAAGTTCTTAAGTTTTGTGCCTACTTGCGTTTTCTATTTTGAAAATATTCAACCCTTCTTCTTTTGAATATTTAATCTGTGGCTAACCGGAGTTAGCTAATCTCAATACAACATGAAGACTTCAAAGTTTTTAATACTAATTTTAAAACGTTATAGCAATAGTTTTACGCATTGGATTTCATTCAACTTACTCAACTTCAACTTTGTTTTGTTTTTTATTTTTGTTTTTTATATATATATAGATTTAATATCAACGGTATAAATATACCGTAAACAATAATTGCACGTCACAGTTAAATACAAGCATAATAATGTAGTAAAAATAATTTTATTAAGTAACTATCAAATCTGGGATTTCGTTCTGATCGTACAATGACATCACAAAGTATATAAAAAATAAAAGTTCAGATATAAAAAAATAAAAGATATATCATAGTATAGCCTTCTTGTACTTACCTTCCGTGCAGTTAAATAGATCCGCTACATCTGCGTAACTTCATGTAATCTAGGTACAAGCGAGTGTTTGTAATGCTCAGTCCTGGTGTTGTTACATTTAAACAGGATTTTGGAACGAGTAGCTCTCGTAGGTAAATAAAATTGAATGAAGTTAATTAAATCAGGGCTATCTATACTACCATTAACAATTTTGAACATGAATATCAAGTCGGATATTAATTTAATGTTGATGTGGCAACAACTGATTTAACGCGAACTAAGGACCGATACGGCTGTCCTGAATGAACATAAAAATTGTAGAAGTGTGATTATACCGATTTGATAGAAAATTTATGTCTACACTTTATTTAAGACCTTTTGATTTTCTGTTCAAGAGAGAAATTCGGTGTTTGAAAATGTTTGAGCAATTTCACCAGAAATAAGAAATTGAGCCTACTACGGACTTGTATAGGCCCACGCCACACTTCTATCTTCAGTGGTTTTGGCTATTCTACAGCGCAAGGGTACAAGTCCAAAGATAATCATTCAAATTACCTTATCTCTAAAACAGAAAACTGATTTCTGTAGCATTTAAAAGTGATCTTGTTTGGTGAGCTCTGGGGCGATTAAATTCAAACAGTCCTTTTTGTCTAAAATTTTGAGGTCTACAAAATTAATTTCAGATCCCTATTTATGAACCTTTGAAGTGTAAATCTAATTGATATAAAAACGTCGTTTGTATTTTTCAGAAATTTTCAATTCGAAGCTAAAGTAATGTCATTACCAAAATAAGTTTAGTGTTATTTTGCGATTTAAAAATCTATACAATAAAGATAATATATTATTGATCAAAAAAAATAGTGGGGCGGTTCCTAAAGGTAAGCGTCCACGGGTCCGCATCGTACGCATCGAACGGATCGCATCCAACGGATTTATTAGGCGCAGTGCGTGGTAGTATGTCCACTTTATTCGGATTGCCGACGCAACGGCCATTTGCAATCGGATTGCAGTAGCGAGCGGACGAACTGTGTGTGCGAGCCAAAATGGAAAGTAATGAAGAAGAGCTTGTTTGCTGGCAGAAGAAGAGGAAAGACAAAAAGAAACGGAAAATGTGGATGAACGACATATTCAAGAAAAGATCGCAATATGCAGAATATCCTACGCTATTTCGTTATTTGCTAAACGACGGCGTAAAAATCTTGCAGTATTTTACTATGTCTCATGCCAAATTTACTATTTTTCTTGACAACCTGAGACCACATTTATTTAAACAGTATACCATATACAGGAAGGTGATAGGACCCGAATAAATCCCTTGGTCCGTCCACTGGATCGGAAATCCATATGACGTCATCGTATTAATACTTGCTAATCCGAGAATTTGCGTCGGCAATACCGACGGTCCGATGCATGCGGTCAGATGCAGATCAGTGGACGCACTTGTATGACAGAGAAATCTAAAATACGTTTGATACGTTTCGTCCGATGCGTGCGATGCAGACCTGTGGCCGCCTACCTCAATTCGGCGTTGCAGACCCGGACTACTTTTCAATCGCTTCCCAGCGCCGCTTCGTACACCTCTCCTTCAGTGTCGTGGTACCGCGTCCTTCTAATATTTTATAATAAAGATAGAAACGTGTATTGCATTCAATAAACCAACCTTTAATTTTTCGCCATCCAATCAGCATTACACACACTGTAACACCCTTCTCTACAATAACAATAATGATATTTTCGTAGTACGAATCGAACGGAAAAAACAACATACAAAAAAAATGGTCCTTTTTAATCTATTGGTTTCCATGGAACAGTGAATTGGAGCAGTTATAGTGTTAAAAACGTTTAATTCTGTAATGAATATAGCATCAAATATAAAAGGTACATAATGTGCGTTATATTCAAAATATTTTTGTAAAATCAAATGAATGCTTCGGCATTAAGAATCTGTGCTGAAAAATTACATCTGGCGAAATGAATTGCATTTTTTTGTTTGTTTTTTGTTTCTGTTTGATGTTGCAATTTGAGTCGTCGCGAACATTCCAGGAAATCTAATTTAAAATTACACTGCCTTCCTCCTTGCA
Source organism: Halesus radiatus (assembly GCA_022606495.2). Classification (NCBI taxonomy): domain Eukaryota; kingdom Metazoa; phylum Arthropoda; class Insecta; order Trichoptera; family Limnephilidae; genus Halesus; species Halesus radiatus. The sequence goes on along the minus strand of JAHDVE020005902.1, from coordinate 1,948 downwards.
TTTACCAAGTTTATGTGAAGCAATAAGACCGGAAAACCTACCAAAACCTAATTTCATGAACCGTGTATTGTCGGTATAATTTCAAATTAAAGGGCTCTAGCTGCATTGTTGTGACATTTTTAAACGTTAAACTAGACATTATTTGTAATGAAGCAACTACGGCTTTCGAACTGCGAACTATGGCATTACGAAACCTGCATAGCTTTTTCTGCCTAGAAATTCAAAAACAATGCTGCAATTATCAAGGCGCAAAAAAACCATGTGTCAGCAAATATCCAAGGTTGACAAAACGGTCAGCTTCTGACATTTTATGGAAAAATATTTCACTAGCGACCTGAGATGTACGAATTGGTTTTTTTATCGAACGTTTTAATAAAAGGGACATTTAAAAATGTACATCTATTCGAAGTACGTATAAAATAAAAATGATTGATAAAAATTTTGAATGTTAATCCAAAAGAAGTCTAAAGATAAGAAAATAAAGGAAATTTATATCAATTTATTAAATAAGTATTTTATTCCCTTCCAAACCGCCAGATCATAACTGTTATTATAAAACTAATAGCTTCGTAATTGATTTATTTTTTCCTTTTTGTGCAAAAAAGCAATAATGTAGCAATATGTAGGTTACCTAATATTTACTTTTTTAATTTTCGATCTGTATAATTTATTAACAATATATTTCACGTAAAATCAATAAAAAATTATTAAAAAACATATTCGTATATCCCGGGCTGCTAGAGGCGACAATAAAGCATGTTGCTATCCCAATGAATGGAAAATTACGGAAGCTGGGCGTATTGTGTATTTCTATATTATTTGGTATCATCAGTGGCGTTGGGAAAGGATAACTCTATCGGAAGTATTTGCATACTTATGCGTAATGTACATATTCATGTGTACAAATATAATATGTATAGCTGAGATTTAGAAGGATACCCACACGAAGAAGACTCGACCAGGAGAAGTAAATTATTTCATTTCTGCCGTCATAATATTAAATTCTGCAAGCTGGACGGCCTCCATGGTCGAAGGGTAAGGACCTCGACTACAAATCCGGAGGTCTTGGGTTCGAATCCCAGCGTGCGCAAGTTAATTTTATTTAATCAAAACGTGTCATTTAACATTAAATTCATTGAAAAAATAGTATACTTTCGGCACGCTCCAAAGTGGTAGATACTCTCAATATTTCCCCGGTGAAAGACCACCATTCAAAATCGAAACGTTGATTGAAATGATGATTTAGTGACCATATGTGTACTACCATATCTTCCTCTCTCCATCTCCTACCCCTCCCTATCCCTTTCAGCCTCACAACATATTCTAATTGGCGATGCCATAGGCTTACAGGGGAGCATTAGGGACTCTTATGCGGTATTTACAATTAAAAAAGCTTGGCTACCAATATTCTGGCACCCAAATCTGGCGAATACCAATAATTGGATAGCTGGACAAATAATGTAACGGAGATGTGGGATAATACGCATATATACAAATATACAGTGGCGTGCATTGCTCTATGACCACGGGTTAGCTGCAACTTTTTTTTATTGTATATTCATGACAAACGATTGAATATTTAGTCGTATTATCTCGAAGAAGAGCGATATATATTTAATATAAGTAAAAAGTAAGTAGTAACTAACTAACCAACCAACCATTTTGCCGTTTCCCCGCAGGGGGAGGCAGAGAGGACTGACCGCCAAACAACTCGATCTTGGCATACACTTCTTGCTTCATTCACATTCATATAACATCACATACATTATCTTCTCTTATTCCGACTTCTGACATCTCTCGACTCAAGCATTTGATTCGCCCGATCGTGCCACGTCTTCCTCGGACGTCCCCGGGTTTTCTTCCATTCACATTCGCGTCATATATTCTCCTTACACTTTATTAGGGTGTGATTATTGCGAAAAAAAATATCAGGAATTTGTCGTTTTTT
>JAHDVE020005901.1:0-85222 GCA_022606495.2 Halesus radiatus | reverse complement strand
TAACCTGACAATATTTTAAAATATCCCAATACCATCACAGTAAGCGGATGACGGTATGATTTTACAAAAAAAAAACATATTTGCACCGTTTTCGGTAATTTAATATATTATTAATTCTACAAAATGGTGAACGATGTGTTTTAAATGAGCAAAATAATAATATGTATGCACCATTTCCCATTTAAAACGTCATGTGATGTTCGATACTGGTAATCTTTCTTGGCTAGCCTATAAGGAAACTTGATTTAAGAGAATTAAATAAAGTATTATTTTATATTATAATAAAACAAATATAAAACTTTTTACCACTTTAATTATTACAAATTAAAGTGGAAAAAAGTTTTATATTTGTTTTATTATAATATACTATAATGGAATTCCACCATGTATTAACTATATTAAAATAATTACAGTAATTATTGAATGAAACACTAGTATATATTGATTAACTTGGCGGGTTTGCGATAAGCCGACGTAGCTCAACGGTAGAGCATCTGACCGGCAATCAGAAGGGTGCTGGTTCGAGTCCTGTCGGCGACATTTATCTTTTCTCGGAAGGTTTTTTTCAATTTGGATGAGTGTTTCAGGCTAATAATTATTGTTTATAAAAATAAAGTATTATTTAGTTTGAAAAACAGTTTTTTAAACTAAATGTTGATAAATATAAATACGTATTTTTTTTAATTTCTTTAATAGAATACAATCACTTTGTCATACATACTCGTATATCGTTTATCCTGATGAGGAAAGCTTTGCTTTAAAAACATGTTTAAATATATATGTACATATATATTTAAATAATTAATAATTGTATAATATTAATTACATACAGTGGGAATTCTACCCGCTAAGCTACTGAAAGCTGTTTGTCAGCAGGAGTTTAGTTCAACAATATTTTAAAATACAACAATAAATAACAATGATCATATAAATGTAGCGCAAAATTAGAAAAATAAAGGTGTGCATGCATGTTGTGATTAATGTAAACAATTTAAAAAATATATTTTTCAAAAATAATTAAAACAGCCTACCAGTTTTACTATAGAGGCAATCAAGGCAGAGGAGTCCAATTACATAAGATCACTTGCAAATGTTGTCTTTTTCAAGTCCGTGATAGGCGCACGCCCAGAAAAGTGTTTCGTAAACCGTCAGAGAGGCAACTATTTACTAAATACAAAATTCTATCTGAACTGTTATTAACGCACGCGATTCCAATTTTCTCCTTCATACATAAGCATTAATGCTAGGTTAAAATAATAATAATTAGGTTTAAATCGCATCCGAAAAATTCTACCTAGAAAGGCTTGAACTTTGTGAGCATTTGGAATAGTTCTGTGATGTACCTGTTATTTTGTAATATTGTCTAACAATGATATATTAGTCTGTCGGTATTATGTTATTCACGTGGGGGGTGTTGATAAAGATTTTTTCATATCATTTTTGCATTGATAGATTAATTCTTCTACCACTCACTTTCATGTCATGAATTCTCTTGACACTTAATTTAGGCGGATACCGCACAAGAGTCCCAATTGTCTGAAACCAGTGGGACTATGGAACCCCTTGTTGGGGTATATTGCGAGGGTAAAAGGTATGGGGAAGGGAAGGCGATGGAGAAGCTAAAAGTGGGTAAGTCATGGGGCTATTCAAATCTAGTCACCATATACGGCTAAAGCCATTTTAAGCATTTTTGGAACGCGTTAAAAATATTCTATATATGTTATTTTTCACAAAAATGGTGCTAAGCAAATCATCAAAATATTGTTATTTTTATTATCACCCACCAAATCAGTATTCAATAGATATTAATACCAAAATATCGTTTTATATCTCGGAACGGTTAGAACGCTAATATCTGTGGACCCGGTACCAAATATCCGATATGTGGCGGTACCATAATAGGCATATCTGTTACAATTAGGTCACGGCCTAGTTTTACAGTTTATTTCGTACAAAGATGAATCAAATGTGAGCTATGGGCGCTTTAGGAGATTCTTTGGTAGCAATTTATTTCTTGCAAGGCTAATAAATTGTGTATCACTTGCGGATATGGATGTTTTCTTGATCTTTGGTACAATGCACCCACAATTGTGACGAGACGCTGACAGTCTACAATGTTTTTTTTTTAATTAATTCAGTAAAATTTGAGTATAGTATAATTTGTGTGCATACAATATTGATTACCGTCTATCGAACTGCCAATCTGACTACTAGTGTGACGTCACACCCAACAAGTCACAGATTTTATTCGTTTTAGTTGGCTTTAAAAATTGAAATATTAACATTTATTTTAACTATGAAAACGAAATTTAAAAAAAAAGGGTTTTAAGTGACAACGTCAACATTAATAACAAAAAAAATGGACTGGAGTTACTTACTATGAATAAACCACTGAAAAAATATTTAAATATTTTTCTTCAATGTTGTTTCTGATAAATCGGCGTTATTTATCAAAATTGTGGACAAATTTTTGTAATAACACTAATTGGTTGAAAAGTATAATATTACTTACCATACTTTCGATTTCAATATCCTTTTTCGAAATCTTTCGACTGGTTTAATAAAAATTCGAATATTTTGATATTGGTCATGTGATATTAATCCTTACTAGTATTTTTAATGAATGTCTTATGCATTTCAAACATTATATATTAAATACACACAATAAATTACATGTACTTAATGATCGTAAGACAAAATGATTTGCAACACTTAAGGTACGGAGGAAATGAAAAATTCTAAAAAATATATTCAGTTAGTGGCGAAGATCGCGCCAATGAGTAAAGATTCTTTCAAGAATAAATGGGATTTCCTTTTTGAATTATTCCTCACTGGCGGAAGTATGTCGATATCCTGTATCTTACACCGCGAGTTGAAAAACATGGGTTTGCTTATGGATGGCTATTCTGACTTTGTATATTAAAATGTGCAAGCACGTATCTTGACTCTAGGGTAAATTGTTAGATAGTTTTCTTAATAACAGTTTTGCTTTATTATTTCACTTCAAGTCCGCTTTATTGTAATAAACTTATAAATAATGATTAACTAATTCCATTCTGTGGTATTCCTACAGTGCTCCTTTCATATTCTGTTTATACATTCTTAACATATTGCATACATTCTTACTTATTATTAATATACATACCCTTAGGTACATATAAGTCTAATAAAATTACAAAATATTGTACAGTATATTCAAAGTGATAAAAAAAATAACACATTCATAATAATAGTGTAAAAGTAGCAATTTTTATGGAACGGAACAAATGATTTGCTGTGAAGTTAAGTAAACAGTATTAATAATAATAATGGTTCATTACCTTCTTGTTTTATAACAAAATAACAAATTATAATATCCTCACTGGGAATTCCAGTGCTGAGGATTTCATTTACAAAATATGAAATTACATTATATTAAATCAATATGCTTGATAAAATAAAAAAATAATTGTAAGGTGAGATGTTTTAAGTGTAGTTGAGTGGTTTCGGTGTCAGTCCGTATTTGGTGTTAATTTATTTTCAATTTCAGATCTCCCCATGTAACGTATCCAGTATTTTATTTGATTTTTAAATTTATCATGGCTGTTGTGATTTTTGAATAATAGTGGGATTTTGTTCTTGAGTTTAGTAAAATTATGTAAGAAACTTTTTGTCCAAATGTTGTGTTTGTGGTTCCTTGTTGTATGTGTTTTTGACTCAAAGATCTAGTTTCCAATATGTGTGATTGTTGTTATTTCTTGTTTTTTGTATTTATGAATGTCAAGAAGTATTGTCTTAGAGTAAAATTATTTTATAATTTCTTCAGACGATTTGTATTCACTTTGTGGCGTCATTATTAATAAATAAAATAAAAAATATACTCTCCATACACCACTTTATTAATATACACAGATATTTACATGTTTCGAAAGCGATTCTTTCTTCATCAGGAATAGATATATAGAATACTAAAAACAATAACGTATAAATATAGTTAAATAATAAAAATTAGAAGACAGTAATGTAAAAATACAGATCTCTTGAATTTTTTTTATTGAACAATAAAAATAATTTCCTTTTTATTTCCTAATATAAATTTGTCATTCAGTGATTTATAATATTGTTTGGTTAACATTTTTGATTAATTACTTAGCTACTTTAATCAATTTTTGTTTATGTCTTAAATGTGTGTATTCTAACACTATTGGGTTCTAATTTGTATCATTTGTCTATACTTGACATTATTATTTTTAGTATTCTATGTATTCCTGATGAAGAAATTATCGCTTTCGATACATGTATATATCTGTGCATATTAATAAAGTGGTGAATACAAAGTAAATTTTTAAATTTAATAATAATTGTTTTATTGACATAATCTTAAGTTTGTTGAAGATTTCGTCAGTGCTAGGTTCCTACAGGGACTCTAAGAATAATTTTCATGATGGTGTAAATTCAGAGTATTATCATTAGTACTGCACCATCCGATAATACCATATTCTAATAGTGATTGCCAGAAAGTCATGTAGATATTAATGAAATCTTTTGTAATGGGAACATTCCTTATTGTTTTACAAAACTATGTTATTTTTTTTTTTCATCTTTAATCAATTTAAATTTTGATAAGTTTTTATGCCTTAACATTTATGGTTAATATTTTCCAATGGTAGACAATTACATTGACCATTTAAAATCGTTTTCATAACTATATGATTTCCCTTATCTGATGGTCTTAGCCAAAGTGAACAGTTTTTTTTTAACATTCTACAAGTTGGATCACACGCACACTTCGTATTTTTAAAACGATATAATTAAAAGAGAGGGAGAGAGTCGTACCGTATTTCTTCATGTCAAACAACTAACAGTAAAGGGGTGCCTTTTTTCTAATAAAATAGTTGGCCCAATAAACTTAAGACAATGTACGTGTTTATAATATAAATGAAAACAAATTGAGGTTATAAAATTCTATCACATTTAGTTCTGAAAGGATTCACGGTAGGCCCTTGCTTGGCTCGTTGTTTGTTTGTTAGGTTTATTGCCCCCCGCCGGGCACCGAGGGCAACTTTGCAGTAAATACCCCGGGGATCAATACATCCAAACAATACTTGCGTGTAGATTTATTTTTGGTAACTTACTTCCACACTGTAATCCCTGCAATGTCCGGGAATATCACGCCATTGTGGCGATTTTTGGCAAGTCCCTTTAATAGTGGTGACCGCGATTTCCGAATATTGAAGTGATTAAATAAATTGTTGCCCATTTGAGAACATTAATAGAATAGTGAAATTTGAAAGAAACAAGTATGGAAATAAATGAACAACCTACGTCATATTTACGATGGTTTTTTTTGTACATCTTTCATTATGCTGCACTGCATTAAGTTTATTTATAGGTAGTAAGATTAAATATTTTTTTAATTAATTTAAGACATTTTACAAAAAAACGTAATGCAAAAACCTAACTAAATATACAGTTAAGGTTAAGTTACAGGAAATATTCTCGTATCTATATCTAAAATTTCCAAATTAGCCAAGTTTTCAATATATTTATCAACTGTTTAGTTTTAATATATATTTTTTTATTATTTCAGCTTCTAACATTTTAAAGAAATCATCCATTGTCTATATTTGTTTTTATGCTTAGGAACCATTAATCCTTCATTAAAATTGAGACGAGTATTGTAAATGTGCTCTATTCTATTTGAATTATATAAAGGGTTATTAATGTGACGAAATATAATTTTGTACCACAGAATTGCTCCTACTGAAACAATTTTCAGACTGATAAAAGTGTGGAATATTACGCCTTTGTTCGTATGAGCCAATAATTTAACCAATTAAATTAAATATTCTTATTAATGAGATCTCCTTGTCTTAATTTCGAATACCATTTAAAAATTGAGCAAGAGATCGATAAGGGCGGGGGTTGGGAGTACATAATTTTGTTTATTGCTCATTTGCATCAAATTTGTGGTTCGACGAAAATTATTAGAATATTTTATGACCGAAAGCCTAATTAAACTGAATACTAGGTAACCTTCTACTCCCTCATCTATTTTCTTTCGTTAATCCCTTCAGTCTCAAAACATACTCCCATTGAGGATACACTAGTCCCATTAGCTTCGAACAGTTGAAATTTTCGTGCCATATTCACATAAAAGATAATCCTTTTATTTAAATATTTCCTATATTTTATGAGTTATGTACCTGCCTAGTCGGTACCAACATAAATACTTTTTTTTCTAATTCATGTCTACAAAGTTAGTGAAAAGAGTTCAAAGAAAATAATAAAAGTATATTCTCGTTTGTTAAACTACTTTTCTCACCGTTAGATTTTAAATACGACCTGCTCAACTGTACCTAACCCATCTTACTTTTTACAGTATTGAAGGCAACGCTACAAAGAAAGATTCAAAAAGGAAAAAAAAAACTTAGCGGACACGTGATCCTTCTCACAGGATATAAAGGGACTTCGAGTAACACCATTCCGGGTAGTCTTAGATGCATGACTTTAGGGTACGAGTCTCCTGTGTGATATAACATTATAAATCCAAGGTTTATATAAACAACAAGGTAGGGGGAAAGCAATGTATTTACATCATTCCCAACTTCATGTTGGCACCTTAATCCAGTGGTGCTAAACCTTTTCGAAGGCGTGGGAAGTTGTTAAAATAAAATTATTCAAAAAGATTAAACCTTACATGAAGTTAGTAGTAGATACGCAAATGTATCAGATCTATTTAACTGCACAGAATGTAAGTACAAGAAGGCTATACTATCATATATTTTCAATCAATATTTATATGACTTAATTTTTTAAATTTTATTTCATTTTATTTTTAAAAGAACATTTCAGAATAATTATTATGTATAGTAAATATATTAAAAAAATTAACTAATGATGCGGTCGTATTTAGGTATTTAATTTATTCAATTAAAAAAGAAAAGTTTCAAGATTAGCCTATGAGGTTAGGATGATGGGAGGGAGGGGAAGGGAAAGGATCTTGTTTGTGTAGAGTAAAATGTATTGTGTGAATGTTATTTATTGATTTTAGCTTTGAAATTATAAGGGGCTGAGCTGAATTAGTCGAACTCACTGTATGAAGTGTTAAAAATGTGTGAAGCGCGGTAAATAAATGTGTTTTTTTTTATTTATTTACTAATATTATGTGAGCCTTGAATTATTCGCGATTTAACACGTTTGTTTAAGATAGTTAATATAATGTTTTATACCCATGAACTGCTCTATTTAATTGCTTTTCATGTACCTGGTAGGACAAGACAGTACCTACCATTTTATTGTGACAATTCTATGTCAGCGTCGCAACATTATTCCCTTAAATACGGATTCAATATCTGAGGAACAAATTAGTTATTATTAAGTTATGGAGGAAGTTAAATATTTTATTACTCTTATTTATATATTTTAGTTTTTCGCATTTTTCAGCTATCAATTATTTAAGTACGTATAATAATATAGTGATAGCCGTTTTGGCGTTCGAAGTCATTATCAGTTTGAACGCCGAAATAGCTGTCACGTAAATAAAAATCCTTGCCGAACTAAGTAATAACATAATGAAATTTGATTTACTTTAACATTGTCATTGACTCTCCAGCTCACTTAAAAAAAAAAAATACTGTTTATCTCAGTCTATTGCACTACGTACCTATAAAATATATTCAATCGTTTTTTCGGTTTCATAATGCTGTGGAACATTTGTAAGAATTTCGTGTAACACTAGCGTTCCAAGGAACATTGGTTTAGAGCTATCTACAGTACCGAACAATTAATATATATTAACGCCAAAGATCACAGCGCCCTTGAGGTGATTTTTCACAAAAACGGCGCTATACAAATCATCCAACTATTATTATTATTATTATTATTATTATCATTTAGTTTCATAATGTCGCGGAATATTTTGAAGAATTTCCCGTAACACCGGCGTTCCGAGGAATAATTTCATAATGTTGCCGAACCCTTGGAAGAATTTCGCAGAACACCAATGTTCCGAGGAACAATTGTTAAGAACCACTGCCTTTTCAAGTAATAATTATAGATTTATGACGAGTTTCAGCATCGAAGTTTGTATTTTACCCATTGAATATTGTCAGGTATTATCCGAAACTGTGGTCTTTAGCAAAGGTGAAGGGTGTCTTATCTTTTGAATTCCTCCCATAACCATGACGCCATTATTTTAAGCCCATAAATCTGCTATCAACATAATGCCGCTAATAGGAAACCGATTAATCCGGTGAACAAAGCCGTATTTTAATTGATCCAATTAAACAGTTTGTAAACCGGAAACGTTAAGTGATTGATTTAATTTTACGTTGATTCTTTTGATATGAGGGATTCAAATTAGGCTTTTGTCAAACTGATAAAAGCTGGATTTTTTTGTTGTTCTTATTTTATGGCTTTCACCCATTAAGAGCGATCTTGGCCATGTTCAATCAGTTAGATTTTAATGGTACAGATTGTTCTTAAAATGAGTCATTTTTAAACAGGATATATATAATATTTGGGCAAATAAGTTTCAGTGTAAATTTATGTATTTTTCATACCCGATGACTTAAATTTGAATGCCATTTTTATAAATATATTTTGCTAATAAATTCTTAATGTGGGGGGAGTTGAGACATCGAAGAAAGGGAATACTGGTAGGGAGTTCAATTTAAAGTTTTACCAATTCATGCATAAAGTTTGGAAATTGGTCATTGATAGGACACTCGAAATTATAGTCCAGAGTATCTTCTGACCCACAATCACAGTGAAGCGAGCTGACTATGTGGAATCTGGCGAGATGACTAACACAAATGAGACCAGAGGCGCTATTCCCGTTATTTTTAAGGAAGATTCCTTACCATTTTCCTTAGGGATAAGGACTTCTTCATTAACTGCGGAATTCCGGCGAGACATAGTAAAAAGATCCTAAATAGATTGTCAAGAGATTATTTGAAAACGAAAATTGATGAAATATCTTCATTTTTTCGAAGAAGAATTCTTCTGGGAGGTTTATACTTTGTGATGTCATTATGTATTTTAATTAAAACAAAATAACTTTATATACATCACTCTTTATTGATATACAATACAACGTGTTTCGTGAACGATGTTCACTTCTTCAGGTATCAATGTATACTCTATACCTATATGTATCAGTATACATTGATACCTGAAGAAGTGAATATGTTGTATTGTATATCAATAAAGACTGATGTATATAAAGTTATTTTGTTTTAATAAAAAAAATAAAATAAAAAAATCTTATGTGATATAAGATTTTGAACTAAAACTTTTAAAAACAATTATAATTCATTTTAATACCCTTTTTAATTTATTTTTGAATATCATAAATAAGACTTTCAACGAAGAATCACGTTTCCTAAAAATATCTAATAAGGTACCTACCTTATTAGATATTTTTTTGTCTGTAGTTCTAAAAGTGACATTTGGATTTTTGCCGATCGAAGAGGTGGGTCATTCCACTTATTTTAAAAACTCGGTTTCAATTCCGAGTTTAGCTACATGCACTCGATTCGTCGGACTCGGTTTTCGTTCCTTTCGGTCCGCATAAGTCCGCCGTTTCGGAATCAAAAATCGTTCATATTACCCTACTGAATAGGAACGCCTCCGTTTCCGACTCCAATCCAAAACCTTTGTCGTTCCTTGAGTATGAGTTCGAAACGAGTGAATCCAGATTTGCGAACTCGGAATGAGTCCACCGCCTTCGGAATCGAATTCGTTGGACTTGGCTGGTCGTACCGACTCTCTTCAATGCCGCGCTTGAGGTGAACTGTCGAAAACTGTCTATATAAATCGTCCAAGTATTATCATTATTATTATTATTATTATTAAATGGTAAGTTGAGATATTTTTAGGGTTTGTTATTAGTTACAACAAACATAGGCATATCCAATTGAATTTGGAAGTCACCACTGGGCAGGAGCTCCCGAAAACTTGATAAACCTGCTTGATTCTGTGCAAAGGAGGGCAGTTCATCTGATTGACAATCCGTTATTAACAGACCGATTACAATCTCTGATACACTAACGCAATGTTGGTATGCTGAGTCTGTTCTACAGATATTTCATTGGAGTCTGCTTGAAGGAGGTAGCAGCGTTGATCCCCGTGTGCGTGAAACTCGACAGACACGAGTCGAACATCCGTTCACGGTTGATGTCGCCTTAATGAGAAGGGGTCGTTTCGCCAACTCGTTTTTGTGTAAATCGGCTCGTACATGGAACGAGCTACCGATATCTGTCTTTCGCACCCTCGTGTTCCTGTTATAGTTTGACGATCTACGTGGTTGATTGGTAACAACCCTTGACTACAAATCCCGAGAAAGCGGGTTCAAATCCCGGGGTACGCAAGTATTTTATTTGATTGAATTGTTTTATTTCACATTTTATTAATTTAAAATATAATTTTAAATTCAGAATAGAAACGTTGCTTGAAATGACTTTAACTGTGTTTGGTGACCAGATATAAATAGCCAGGTACTTCCATACCTTTCTTCTTCTACATCTCAATACCTTCAGTCTCACAACATACCCCAATTGGGGATGTTATAGTCTTACTGACTCCAGGAGGTTTCAAACGATTGGAACTCTTGAGGGGTATCACGAAAAAAAGACACCTGCTGACGCATTGCTGGATTTAATTTGTACCAGACGTAATGGCACACAGGCGTACTGTAGTGGGTAGCTGATTCTTTGAAGGGGGCTGGGAGGGGAGAAAGCACAACCTGTGTCGATCAAGGGATGTGCAAGGGCAAAGGGGGAAAAGACACTGACGACAAGACTTTTGCACATTTGCAACATGCGCAAATGTAATTCTGCACAACAACCCAATTTATGCAGAATTATAAGTACAGCTTGGGACCATGTGTCTGATGTTTCACGTGAGGCGATGGTCAGAGAGAAACAAGGAGAGCAGAGCAGAAGTCGTAGCGGTCGGGCCAGTCGAGGGAGTAGAGCATCTTGTCAAGCGGGCGATTGCAGTCTAACTGGTTGGTTTTCGCAGGCGACTTAAATTTATCTCTTGAACTTATTTTCGTATTAATATTAGCAATAAAAATAATTTCTTTATTAATTTCTAGTATGAATTTGTTATTAAATGTTTTATAATATTTTGTTAAAACAGGTTTTAAATAATTACTTACCTGCTTTAATCAATTTTTGTTTATGCTTATAATTTGCCTATTCTTACATTATTGTGTTCTATGTTTATCATTTGTCTATAATTGACAGTATTATTTTTTTAGTATCGTATATACTCGTGGTGAAGAATGTATTGCTTTCGAAACATATATTGATAAAGTGATGAATACAAAGTAATTTCGAATTAATTTATTAATAATGATGCCACAATAATAATACCAATCTATTAAAGCAATTCTTTTATTTTTATTCGACAATTGGCCACAAAATGAAAATATTAGATTTAATTTAATTTACAAGAGAATAAAAGCACAATTCAAAAAGTCCTGATAAACTACATCTTTGTAGTTTGTCTAACAGGAGCTTGTTATTTAAAACTTAGAATGTACAGACAAGGTTACAAAATATATAAAATAAAAACATAAAAAAACATATGTAACAAGCTTGAACCATAAATATTTATCATGAATATTACTCAAAAATATTTCCAAAAAAAATTATTAAAAAAATGAATAAAATAAAAACATAAGCGAAAGCAATAAATCATAAATAAAATAATATTTCCTTATTTCTAATACAAATAGCTTATTTCAGATAGCCAAGTTTTAAATATTTTATTTATGTTTATTAAAGGTTTAGTTATAAAACAATTTTTTTTCAGCGATTAACATATTTATCCAACTAGGAATCACATGATGTAAAGTTTTTTGTCCATATCTGTTTTTATGCTTAGGAACCATGAATCCTTCATTAAAATTGAGGCGAGTATTGTAATTGTGCTCTAGTCTATTTGTATTAAATACAGGGTTAATAATGTGCTGAAATATATTTATCTACCACAGAATTGGTCTAACTGAAAGAATTATGAGACTCTTCTAAAAGTATGGAATATCATGCCTTTGTTCTTAAACGTTTATAAGACGTACTAAATACATATATGTACAAGTTTTACAACATCTTTGTTACAAATTACAATTTATAAGACAAGTGGAAAAGTTTTATGAATGAAAATAATACATACGTGCATACATATTCTTCCCCTTGTCCTACTCGGGTCGGGGACCCATCGTGTCGACGGGATACCTCCAGGCGTCCCTGTCCTGTGCTACGTCAACGGCTTCTTTCCTTAGTACGTCCAATCTCTCCTCACACAGCCTCTGCAGTTGCTTCTCCCACCTTTGTGTGGGGCAGCCCCGGGGCAGCCCTGGATGTATATTTAATATTAACAAATCTCAAAATGAAAAATTAAACCGAAAAGACAAAGCAAATAAAAAGATAACGGCAGCAACTGCACGGTACTAGAGCGTAAGGTCCCGGATAGACCACGAGATCCCGAGTTCGAGTCCCAGTTGCTACCGATCTTTTTTTTCTTTGTCTTTTCGGTTTTTTGTTTCATTTTTAGAGTCGTTAATATTTCGATAATTAATTTTTTTTATTAAAAGTACTCAAAATATTACGCATAGCATTCCCAAGAGTTCAAAAACGCATTGTGGGATCACATGCAGAACGTTCAGTACAGTTTTAAGATACGAACATACTTAATATTTAAGATACATAATTAACGTTCACAGTACATTAACAACATTTACAATATATATTTTGCATTTTTAATAAAGACATATCACTGGTACATTATTATATAAGTGTACCGGGACACTTATTATAAAGAAACACATCCCCAGTATATTATATTATCTTGAATGGTTAGAAACGGAGGTTTATACGCTTCAATAAGTTATTCCAAAATTGAATGTAATTAAGTTCTCAATGTTTTCAAAATCAATTTCTTACAATTTATTCCTTGTCCCGATAAACGTGTTATGTTAGTTCTTCCTTATTTTTTGGAGAAATATTATACATTAACGAAAATTCTCCAAATTGTATATGTCCCTTATACTCGGTTTATCTGGATTTATTTTTAATGGACGATTTGTCCCTTTAATTAAAATCTTTTGTTTTAAAAACAATGCGAATATTTCTCAAAGGAAAAATTCTTTTCAAGTCAACGACTGAATGTGAAAAAAAACCGGTTTCCGATGAGACAAGAAAGAGTCGACATTTTTTCCAAAGAACCGCCCGCAGGATTAAATGTCTTTCATTAACTCTTTCGTAAAAGTTTAAAAAGAAAATCAAAAAAACTGACATTTGCCTACTGACTAAATATTAATTGGCTTTTTTCGTGGTGAGATTAGTTCTAATCAGTTATATGTATACAAAGACCTTAAAACCTTTTACGTTTTAATTAGTTTTTTTTGTGGTGAGATTAGTTCTTATCAGTTATATTTATACAAAAGCCTTAAAACCTTTTACGTTTTAATTAGTTTTTTTTGTGATGAGATTAGTTCTAATCAGTTATATTTATACAAAAGCCTTAAAACCTTTTACGTTTTAATTAGTTTTTTTTGATGAGATGAGTTTTAATCAGTTATATTTATACAAAAGCCTTAAAACCCTTTACGTTTTTATTAGTTTTTTTTGATGAGATGAGTTCTAATCAGTTATATTTATACAAAAATCTTAAAACCTTTTATGTTATAATTAGTTTTTTTTTTGTGATGAGATTAGTTCTAATCAGTTATATTTATTCAAAAGCCTTAAAACCTATTACGTTTTCATTAGTTTTTTTGTGGTGAGATTAGTTCTAATCAGTTATATTTATACAAAAATCTTAAAACCTTTTATGTTATAATTAGTTTTTTTTTTGTGATGAGATTAGTTCTAATCAGTTATATTTATTCAAAAGCCTTAAAACCTATTACGTTTTCATTAGTTTTTTGTGGTGAGATTAGTTCTAATCAGTTATATTTATACAAAAACCTTAAAACCTGTTGCGTTTTAATTAGTTTTTTTTTGTGATGAGATTAGTTCTAATCAGTTATATTTATACAAAAGCCTTAAAACCTTTTACGTTTTAATTAGTTTTTTTTGATGAGATGAGTTTTAATCAGTTATATTTATACAAAAGCCTTAAAACCCTTTACGTTTTTATTAGTTTTTTTTGATGAGATGAGTTCTAATCAGTTATATTTATACAAAAATCTTAAAACCTTTTATGTTATAATTAGTTTTTTTTTTGTGATGAGATTAGTTCTAATCAGTTATATTTATTCAAAAGCCTTAAAACCTATTACGTTTTCATTAGTTTTTTGTGGTGAGATTAGTTCTAATCAGTTATATTTATACAAAAACCTTAAAACCTGTTGCGTTTTAATTAGTTTTTTTTTGTGGTGAGATTAGTTGTAATCAGTTATATTTATACAAAAGCCTTAAAACCTTTTAGGTTTTAATTTTTTTTTTAATCCCTCAATTCGTTTAATATTTGCTGATATATTGGTATTTTTATAATATTATTTAAATCGATATTATATAATTGGAGTCTAGTTTCTCTATAACTCTAATCCTGTTTTCATATTTAAAAAAATATTTTTTCCACCTTGTGTACATTGATTACAACATTCATACACCTGTATTGTTCTATTATTGGACTACATTTGTAGGATGATTGTTGATTATTGTTCTATTATATAATATTATTGAACTAAACTCCCGCTGACAAGCTGCTTGCAGTAGCTTAGGCGGTACAAGTTCCCATTGTACGTAATTAATATTATACAAAAAAAGAGAAAAAAGCAACTTTCCTAATGTGCGATCACGGTGTGCTCACCTTACGATATACTTCGAAGTGTAGTTTGAACTGTTATAAATTGGAAAGTTTTCACCGCACAACAGAAAATGGATAGATACGAACTTAAACTAATCCATCATCTTGTTTCGAACGTCATTTGGCAAGTACCATACGCCACGGGTTAATTTATATTATCGGTTTTCTGGCAGTAGAAATGTTTCAGAAGAGAAATGGTAGAAAAATGCTCTCGTTTGGCAGAGCAAATAATAATTGTTAATTAATATATTCTATTTTTGAAATCACACATAACAAATGACAACTTAATGTTGCTTCGGCCGTACTGGCATTATTTGTATTTCTTAGGCATTAATTTTGTAACACTAGACATTTTGTTTGAAGAATTTTTATCACTATGTTCTTTTTTTACTTAATTTTATTACTACTCTACCGGTTTCGACACATCCGTGTCATTCACTAGAGTTCTCAAAAAACTAACTTAAATTAAACAAGTACAAAAATAATTACATATTATTAGATAAAGGTAGTGGGAGTAATGATTCGGAGGCGGGTGGGGGGGGGGGGATGGGCAGTGGGAGGAATCAAAATAACTAGGAAACATGGTTAACAAAGGTGACTTACAGAGTGCTATTATTTTGTTTACTAAATTAATTTTAGACTCCTTTTTTTTCTTATGTCTAAAGTTTCAAAGGCGCACAATTTAAAACATGTATTAATTTGATTGTTAAAGCTTAGTTTTTTTTCTTTATTGAAGCTATGGCGTGTGTCTAATAAATGATTAGCAGATTCCTAATAGTTATTATTTCGTAAACAGAGTAACAAAAATATATAGTTAATAAAACTCTCCAAACAAAATGTATTGTAATTATTTTGTGAAATATGTAGGTAAATCAAAACACCTCTTTGTGAACAAGCCAAACTTTACTAAGAATGGAAATTCTCATTTATTTATCCGGGTATATTTTTAGGCTGTAGATAGTGGGCAGAAGATGGGGAAGAAGAAGGTGGAGAATTAGTACCTGGCTATTCAGATCACACAGCTAAAGCTATTTCAAGTAAAGTTTCAATTTAGAGCGGTAGTCTTTTACCAGGGCGATATTAAAAGCACATTCTACTCGGAAACGTACCGCAAATACATACATTTTTTTAAAGCAAATTAATTGTGAAAAACAAAACAAATTAACCAACAACAAATTTGCGCACGACGGAATTTAAACTCTGATTCGCAGTTGAGGATCTTAACCACTAGACCACGGAGGGCGTAAAAAAAGTAAATTATATCAAAGTTGTCTACCGATCAGCGGCTGAGTTGGGATCACGTTTGGGTCTCACCCAGGCGTCGTGAGTTTAATTCCTCGACTGGCTAAGTCCTCCATTATGACACAAGCAACATCTTCCAATTGCTGTGATGGTGGTATGAGATTCTCAAATATTGTCATGTTATTAGAGACCAGGGAATATTTGTCTTGTATATTTAGCATCAATGAAGCTCCGTTTAAACATAAAGCAATAAAAAGCGAATGCATAAAAGAAAATATGTTTTGAATATAATTGTTTCAGAGACATTAAATTCAGGGCAATAAAATCATAGTCTGTAGGAGTTCTGAAATGTTCCGAGTTTTTTAAATTTTAAGATAGACATTGGTTAGGCCATTTTACACAATACCCAACCTATACTTACACATCATTTCATGAACCGCTGTACTTGGGAGTTAATATTGTTGCATATCCCTAATCACCCCTACCTTGTCCTATGTGCTTCCACTATAAGTACAAATTTGACGTCCGCCTGATCGACAACGCTAAACAATATACAGCGAAACCGGACAGCTAAATTATTCAAGTTCACCGTCGCAACTCGTTACCATAAACGTCCGCTTTGTGACTGCCGTGAAAATTGAATGAGAAGATAACTGGTCTTCAAATACCTTTGGTGAGTCTATTCCCTTTACCTTGAAACATATTCTCTCCACTCACATATCATATAACGGTCCTTCGAAAATAAATTAAAACCCTTTAAATCAATCAAAATTATACCGTGTAAAACAAGTTAAATAAAAAAAAACACTGTGCTTATTTAAACAGGACGGTTGGACCGCTTGGTTATAACCGCTCGGTTGCCGAGGTGTATGGAGCTCCATTATACTAGTATTCACAAGAAACCGCTCGGTTGGCGTCGAGCGACCGCCGAGTATGAAGGGCTATAAGAGCATTCAGTCGCCACGCGATTCCCGAGTGTTATGTACCTTATACACGGTGTTCAGAAAGTAGTAGTACAAACAGGAAACTGGTAAAACTACATCTCATTTTTTGGAGTCGATTTTGTGGTAAGTATACCGCTTTTTTGTGTTGAGCTGTCAGTTTCGAATAATTCTAGTTGGAAGATCAATTGTTTGTGAGCAAATACAACATAAAATGTATTGAAGTGTAGTAAACCCGGATAGAACATTTTATTTAATATTTCACAGATCATATCAGCTTTGAGATTGCTAATCACAATAATTCAAGAATCAACTTCCACGTACCTAGTAACTGAATTTATTGCAAATAAGTTTTTTTTTCAATTTAATATAAAGGTTCAAGGTCATTTTCAACTGCAGTTTGAAAATGACCTTGAACGTCGAAACAGCTGTCATAATAATAAAAACTAAAAATATTTGCAGAACCTAATAATAACATTGTTTTATTTGATTTAAATTGAATTAAAAAAAAATTAAATGCAGTTCTACGAATTAAACATAAAAACACTTAATACAAACACGTTTATTTAATTCATACCATTATATCATTTACTTTTATTTGAATTAACATTTTACTTATTCAAGTCCACTAAACATTTTACTTTTAACCTACCATATATGAAGATATACACACGTGAATATACGTGTGCGTATGTGTTGTATATGTGTACATGCATTTAGGTACATATACTGTGTACTGTATATAAGCAAAAAGGGGGAAATTTATATTTATTATTTATTTATTAAATGTTGTTTTTTTGAGATAACAAACTCTACCTTTGATGAATGTTTCAGCCTTTGATACAAAATATTAAATACTCGTACATTCTATAATCATTACCCATCTAACTTCACACATCAATCAAATTAACTCTTATGTAATATATAATGTGCAAATTTTTTTCTCTCATATATTATGCGAACAAAAACAAATTATATGAACAAAGCCTGCCAATTTGCCTGTCCTAAAACGGGAACTTCCATGTTGGACAGTCAAAGTGTTCTTACTGTAAAACATTTTAAAGAATTTGATAAATAAATAAATTTAAAAAAATGGGTAAATAAACAAATATTTTTTTAAGTATTGGTTGCTTAAAAATATTGATAGTTGAGCAAAAACAAAAAATAACACCAAAAATGCTCAGATTGAAAAAGAAATGATTTTGGGGATCTCTGCATAATGTCGATTCACAGGTTTTTCGCTTATACCACTAGTTTCCGAACGTTGTATATTTTATGTCTAAACTCAATGAAGAGCAGCAAAACCGTTCGGTAGTCACCACTCGGTTCCAAAACTGAGCGATTCAACCGCCCTATGAGAATAAACTTTTAACATGCTTTACGTGAAATAGTTCAGAAATGCATTCAAATCTTACAGTGGTCACATCTTCACTACTTGAAGTGTTTTCGTTACTGTTTTCGACAGAAAACGTGGAAACTGCTTCACTGTCATCACTGTCATAAGAATCCACAGAATGTACAGTGTTTGCAATCAGTTAATTGTGTCGGCCGTCCGCCATCTTGGATCACTTATCATTCTCTACATGAAACGGCATGTCGGATAGTATAGATTCATAGAACAGTGCTACTAGAGTAAAAATGATCTCCAGCGAAAGAGATAAAACTATTTACATGAAAAAAAAAAGTTTTCTAAAAATATCAGATAAAATGGTATACATCCGAAAAGTTCAAACATATTTTTCGTATTCATTGTACATGAAATAACATGAAAAATATGTTTTTCTATTTTTATTAAAAAGCATACAATACATTATGTGTGTCAGACTTGTGGCACATAGGCGAACTGTAGTGGGCAGCTGATCCCGATCTGCGGAGACGGCTGGAGGGGAGAGAAACACAACCTATCGTTCCTTCTGCAAGGAGATACGATACCGACAGTTACGACTTTTGTTAATTTGCACAAAATTACCATTTCTGCAAACCTTCCAGACTCGTACACTTTGAACAATATGCACTTTTGTGCAGAATTCTGACTAATGTTCTTCGGGCTTTTAATTTGATGCGAGGGTCTGGGTTCAGTGAGTGGTTGTAGTCCGGGGGGGGGTTCGAAGGTCAGCGGTAGTCAGAAATGATGGAGAGAGAAATTCGGTAAAAGCAGAGTGAGGTAGGGCAGTCGAGGGAGCACAACTGTTGTCGGTTTGATCGTTGCTGGCTGACTGACTTTTTGAGTTTTTGATATAATGGCATAAAGCGGGCCAAAAAGCTCCCTTTCTCTTTCATCATAAGTTTAAATTATGATTGTTGGATTATAAATTTAGTTTTTGCGAAAAAAAAATTTTTTTGCAATGGGACATGGCTGTAGTTACGGGATATTTAAAACTTTACGTAAGATTTGTTTCGGTTTTAATATTTACATCGTACTGGGTGAGGCAGTTGATAGACGCGTTTTCATGGGTGGGAATACCCGAATAAAAAGAATCCGCGAGACGTAGGAAGTGATCTTTAAGGAGGGAGATTTCCGAATCCCGGTGGAGCTGGGAAACCCTCATACATTTGGGGGCTCCCAGGACTGCGCGAATAGCTTTATTTTGTTATTTTGACAAGTTTATAGTCTTTTTATTTGAGTTTTTGAGGCATGGGCCCAGATTGGGCTTGCGTAGGTTAATTTTGGTCTTATCGTGGATTTGTATATTAAGAGTTTATTTCTTGGAGATACTTTCTTATTTCTTTTGCATATCATGGGGTAAAGGGCTGCAAGGGTTTTATTGGCTGAGTTTAGGGTTTCAGTGATATGTTTTTTCCAAGTTAATTTACTGTCAAGGGTAATTCCGAGGTATTTAATTTTTTTTTTCAGGGGACGTTTTCTCAGAATATGTGGATATTGGGTGGTCTTTTAGGGCGTCTACGGGAGAAAACACAAGCGGCGCTTTTGGAGGGATTTATACTAATTCGCAATTTTTTTTAAAATGATTCTAGTTCTGAGGCGTGGGCTTGGACGCGTATTGCTGCAGTTATTTCACTTACTGAAGTCGACATGACTTCAGTGTCGTCTGCAAATTGACCTATTTTTGTTTTTTTTGTGCGATGGTCATAGATACTGGGGCGGGGGATATCGCTAAGGTAGAGGTCGAAGAGGGCTGGCGAGAGAATAGAGCCTTAAGGGACACCGGCTCTTAGCAATCTCACGGTGGAAAAAATTCCACCTTATTTAATTTACGGTCTTTAGTAAAATTGGCTATGAGTTGAATCTTTGACAGGGGGATACCGATGAGGTACATTTTATAAATGAGACCTCTGTGCCAGACTTTGTAGACGTCTAGCGAGAGGACTACTGTGTATTGGCGACAGTTGAAACCGTTTTTATTTTGTTTGACCACCCGCAGAAGTTGGTGGAGAGTGGAATGGCCCGATCTAAAGCCGTGTTGAAAATCAGGGATGAGTTTGAGTTCTTCAACTATTTTTTTGAGTCTGGTGTGGATAAGTTTTTTTAGTATTTTTCCTGCACTGGGAAGGAGGCTGATTGGTCTGTGATTTTGGGCCTAAAGGGGGTCTTTACCAGGTTTGGGGATGAGAATAACGTCTGCAATTTTGTAGTCTTGTGGGAATATACGGAGTCTAAGATACACGTTTCTAATGGCTGTGAAAGCGCAAATGGCTTTGGTGTGGAGGCATTTTAATATTTTGTTTGAGATTGAGTCTTTTTTTGTTTTTGGTGATTTTATGATTTTAGTGATTTCCTGAGGGGTTGTGGAGGGGATTGGATTGTCGGTTGGGATTTCTGATAAAATAGATAAGACTTTTGAGTCTACGGTGAAAACGAATTGAGGGTCGTCGTAGGTCGTGGTTGGGGAGAATTGTTCTTCGAGGCTGTCTGCAAAAGTCTCGACTTTGTCTCTGGAGGAGTATACTGTGTCTTTTGGGTCCGTGAGGGGACATATTCTGGTGGAGGGTTTTCTGAGGGATTTTTAAAGTTTCCAGAAGGCTGTTTTGTCATCGTCGAGAGTGGAGATAAAGTAGTGCCACTGCTCGTCTCTGTACTTTTGGAGTTCTACTTTGACCTGGTGTGCGAGGCAGTTCATCCGAATGCGATCGATCGGGTTGCTGGCTGACTGAGGAATGGCTATTTTCGCCCTCTAATTAAACCCCCATCCAGGCGCGCAGTGTGGATTCTCGCGACGCTGTTGTATCAAATAGTGCCGCGAAAGTTTTATCCAATAACACCAGTCTCCCTCGCACCACGTTGTCTCGATTTCTCAATATATTTAGTCATTCTTAAAACAACCGTGACGGTGCACTCCCCACCACTTGAACAATATATTTCACATGTTGCACAAAAACGTTTGGATAGGGGAGCCCGGACAAGTAATGTAATTCAAATATTTATTTTCTGCTGGGTCCGACCCCCTACAAGTGCGGACAACATATGCAAAAAAATATTATTAATTAATCTAATACCACACCAAATATCGCGAAAGAAGTGAAGACGTACGACACATTATGCATTATATTCCCAAGAGTTAAGTCAATCATTATGGGATTACATGCAGAATCTGCAGTAGAGTTTTTAGAAACAAACATACTTAGTATTTAAGATACATAATTAACATTCACAGTACATTAGCAACATTTGCAACACATAATTTGCATTTGGAATAAATACATATGACTGGTACATTATATAGCAATACTTATTTCAGAGACACATCACAGCATTTATCCTTAAGGTATTCTTTCAATAATGGAGTTTAAGCATCTTACCTTGAAACCTTTCACATTGGCTAACATTTTTAGAATCGTTAGGTAATTTATTGTATTGTGTGTAACCAATATAGTATTCTAAAGATTTTAGTCCATATTTTGTTGAGAGTGTTTTTGGTATATATAGTTCGTTGTGGTTTCTTCTACTGTGTTGGTGTACGTTGTTATTGTAATTGAGTATGGTATTAGTATTTGCCGAGTGTTGAATTAATCAATTATTTTAACTAGACAAAACAACTACGTAAATGAAAAGAAATGTCATATTTTGTACCAAGTTTAAAGGCGTTTAAATTTATCACCTTATTTCCTAAGTGTAAATTATTAAATAATGTTTTCTTTACTTCCAATCGTGGTTAACGGACCGATTCCTATTACAAGGTACTCATTAAATATTATACAAAATATTACTTATTTCACTGTGAGTTCATTTCCTAACCCATTTGGCGAAATTGGGTCGGTTTAACATGGTGTACGGCTTGGATAAACAAATACTTACCCCAATAGTATCAGCAGATGAAAATAGCTAAGAAAAGTTCCTCAACACTGAAGAAATCTCATTTCACCTATTTTACCATTATGTGGGTATTTGAACCCTATCTGGGAAATGAAGACAGGATGGTGGAAATTGAATCTTGACGATGGTTATTCTAACAAGAGATTGGATTATAGATACATCTTTTTTCCCTTAATTTAAATCTTACATAACGAATATACATACATATAGTTTTAGGACTGCTAGTGTTCATAATGTACGAGTATGTAAATGATATATTTGAAGTTGCTACATATGGAAAATTGTCTTACATGCTGATACTTTTCCTAAAAGCAATCACATGGTTTGAAGTAAATATAAATGCTTCATAATACAGACATTTATAAATTTAATGTTTGAGTTGACACTAACGTACTATTATTTAATTCTTAAAACATACTATTATAATATTAATTGAAGAATGTAACTAGATAATATAAATTTGAAGAAATGCACATGTAAATTGCTTAACTAAAGTCACTTATAGAATGAGTAAACAAAATTAATACATCGGTGGACAAATAGGTTCACAGCCCGCAACACCGTAAATAAGTAAATGTATAAAAAAACGTTAATATCCATTAAAAACTTCTTACGCTTTTTAAGGTCATTTTAAGTAATTTCTTCAAATGTTTGGTATTCACTTTGTGGCGTCATTATTAATAAATTAATTAAAATACATAAATACTATTTTTTGCTATTTGTGTATATTAAAAAGGTAAATAAATTAATTATATTTTTTATTTATTTATATACTTTGGTATCACTATTATTGACTAATTGCCTAAAATGATCAGCAAATTTTATTTCTCGTTTATGCAAATGGTTTAAATTTCTTCCAAACAACCAAAATTGACAGGACCAAAGAAATTTAGATTGCAGTCTTTAAAAATTTTTATGTGTGTAATATATTTAAAAGGGAATGAGTTAAGTGAGTAGGGCTGAAGCTAGTTGGAACAAAATATTCCTCCTTGGTGGTGTTTGAAAGAGCATCGTATGTCAGAGTACAACCCATTCCAAAGGACTAATCTTAAAATATATAATTTATATAGAAATTAATAAAACACAAAATAATAAAATATATGTATACGAGTATGTATAAATTTTCAGGAAACGCAAATAACTAATTTTTTTTTAAGTTCTGGTTATATTTCAATGTATATTATGCATAAAATTAGATCTTCGAGTGAACTTTTTTTCTTGGTATTTACTTTGAAATAAAAACCGCTTGTTTTTTGAGTAAATCAGTTATTTATGTCTACTAAAAATTTGCCTCTTTTTATATAGCGGATTTAGCAAGCGCAGCATCGATATTCATCAAATTTTATTCTCAGTATTACAAACGACCATTCACTTGAAACTCGCATCACAGGTCCTTTGTCTACTGAAATATTTATAAATTCTAATTAACGGTCACATGTCGAACAGTGAGATAAATTAACCCATTTGTTGCAGAGTCTCCCACTCGGGGACGTCGCCACAACATATTCTATTGTAGAGTGAGCCGTACAAATATGTACCCGAATTCACCCGTGGGGAGAGAGACCCGCAATCTGAATACGTTGTATGCGAAATTC
This sequence comes from Halesus radiatus, assembly GCA_022606495.2. Classification (NCBI taxonomy): domain Eukaryota; kingdom Metazoa; phylum Arthropoda; class Insecta; order Trichoptera; family Limnephilidae; genus Halesus; species Halesus radiatus. The sequence continues at coordinate 61,370 of JAHDVE020005901.1, read as the reverse complement.
GATGTATTCCTCGAATCAATGTGTTAACATTATCAGCGGTACCTTTATTAAAAATTATACGTAATAATCTGTAATGTTATACTACAATATATATATGATATAAATAAATTCCAAGTCTGCAATAAAATTATCGACTGTTCTACCTTACTCCAACTAATAAACTTAAAAGAACAACTAGGTTCAACGACTTATTCGGCATTAGCAGAACGCGCACAAATGCTAGAGTCAGAGATCCAATCTGAAGAATATGCGAGTTACTCAAAATCAAACTTTGAAGGATTTCGACATATTCTCTGATACATCTAGTACTTTTAAGAGAAAATTATCGACTGTTCTACCTTACTCCAACTAATAAACTTAAATGAACAACTAGGTTCAACGACTTATTCGGCATTAGCAGAACGCGCACAAATGCTAGTGTCAGAGATCCAATCAGAAGAATGTGCGAGTTACTCAAAATCAAACTTTGAAGGATTCCGACATATTCTCTGATACATCTAGTACTTTTAAGAGAAAATTGAAAGCTGTTTTCATATAAACATATTAAACAAACAAACACGAATAGTGTTTAGACATTGTGTACATTTTTATTAATTCTTTGTATAACACTATTTTTCATTTAATAGTTATTTTTTTCCTTTTACATTCTTGTAAATATTATTTGTAAAGTTTACTTACCTTCTGTTACATTGTGCACTTTTTCAAATTCAAATGTAGTACCTAAATACAAACATTTTGTATACACCCTCTACATTTTCTCATTCATCATACCGATATGTACGTCTGTCGTAGTGATCTGAACCAAAGGTATCTTCTGATTGAAGAAAAACATAGAGCGCTTTCTAGAAAATGACAAAATCGTTTTATATATAAAATTTAAAAAACCACGATCTGAGAGTAAGCCAGTTTGTCAGAGGACATTCATTTGCCTATTCAATAAATTAAGTAAACATAAATTGAGTTATGACCCACAGTTCGAGATGACAAACTAAAAAGGGACACATTAAGCATAGATATTCCGATTTTTGCAACTGTTAATTGTTACATAGAGGAATCTCGTGATCCGGTTCGTAATTACATTTAAATTGAAATCTAAGTAAAGATCACCAACAGATCTCACGATGTGGAAAAGTCCCGACTAGCTCGACCTCAGGAATATTTATATGTATTAAGATACATATATATAAATCGTGTTCTCAGTTCATTTATAGACAATTTGAGAAATCACCGCTTCTAGTAAATATAAATAAAAACACATACATTTAAGTAAATGCATGAATAGGTGATTCAAATAAAAACAATTATCGTTTACTATAAAAAATACCTGTAATTAAGGCCTATATTTAGATAGCGGATTCTAAGGCTCTAGGAAAAGCTTTAACCTTTCTGTGGACGCATTTAGATCGTTAAAGGTTAGAATGAAATGTTGACTGAATTTAGATTATTTCTGTATTAGCAAAAAAAAGTGAAATAAATAAGTAAATTTGGAACGATACCCTGTTTGACAAACTTCTGGTGCGGAGGGAACGACAGCTCTTCCCCGGTCCCAAACTAAAAGTGAATCTTTTTCTCTTTGCCCAAGCCGACCCGCCGCTCCTGGCTTGTCCTATCCCGCCCCCAAACGAGCGGCAACCATTCGAATAGGCCCCGAATGCCAATAATAAGAGAAAATAGTTCTTGCATTCCAGTAATTCCGGGGTAGTTTGTCAGCCTTAGTTGTTAGGGACTTGCTTCATAACATAATACATGGTGGAATTCAATTGTAATGATTAAATAAAAGATAATTTTTAACTTTATTCCAATTTTATTTTTGATCGTGACCGCTTTCTAAATCTTAAAAACGATTTTTGAAACCGGATTGATATAAATGTATATTATGAACAAATTCACAAATAACATATAAGTCAAGTTTCGTAAAATCATGCTAAAACAATACTGAAAAATATAATCTAAATAAAATCACGGTATGTTACCCCTGACACCCAAAATTGCATATAAACCAAAGTTACCGAATTGATTGTACCAGTCCGAAGATAGCCGTCACACGCTGAAATGTAAACATAAAAGTGGAATAAAAATAAAAAGTGTCCTGTATTTAATCATGGATATTCCGCATAATATATAACTTTGTATTTTATAAAAAATATGGGTATTCGTATTTTTTTAATACCACTTTGTTGAATATATAAGCCTGAATCATAAGGTTGAACCGAAACCGATTGATTTATGTATCCAATAGAGTGGTATTAAAATATGTATATCATTTTTTTTATATCTATCATACAGGTATAATATTAAAATACGAATTAAAAATTAGTTTGTAATCACCACATAATTAATACATATATATATGTTTCGAAAGCTTTCCTCGTCAGGAATATAAAGAATACTAAAAAATAATAATGTCATGTATAGACAAGAATAGGCATATCATAAAAAAAAATTATTAAAGTAGGTATTAAAATTTCGTTTATTCTTTATTAATGAAAAATGTCAATAAAAAAAATAATGAATAACAGATTTATGTCAGAATTTATTTTTATTAACATCATGTGAAAATAAATTCAAGAGAGGGTTATTTAAAAAAATGTTCTTTTTACTATCATCACTTTTTCTAATACCTAATACGGCTTACAATTAGACAAATTTCATATTTTGTAAGTCGTTTATATTTGTATATAAAATTTTTTAACCTTTATTTATATCAAAAGAACGATTGGTTTCAAAAATATGATTGGCTACTTTAGAATAATTATTATTATTTAATTCTGATATTAAAATTACTTTTATTCTTTCCTATGTGAAAAAAGTTACAATCTTTACAAATTAATTTTACCTACTTTAATCTATTTTTGTTTATGTTTATAATTTGTCTATTCTTACATTATTGTGTTCTATATTTGTCATTTGTCTATAATTGATATTATTATTTTTTACTATTTTGTGTATTCCTGATGAGGAAAGCTTTGCTTTTGACATATATATATATATATTAATAACGTTGTGATTATAAAGTAATTTTAAATTAGTGTATTAATATTGTACATATATTTTTTACTGCCTGCATGGTCGAGGGGTAAGGCTCTCGACTATGAATCCGAAGGTCGCGGGTTCAAATCCCGGCGTGCGCAAGTAAATTTTATTTAATTAATTTGTGATGTTTCATAATTAATTAATTTAAAAATAATATATGGTGTATTTGCGCACGTTTCCCGAGTGGAAGATACTCTCAGTGTCGCCCTGGTGAAAGACCACCATTCAGAATTGAAACGTTGCTTGAAATGGCTTTTAGCCGTGTTTGGTGACCAGATCTGAATAGCCAGATATTTCCCCACCTTCCTCTTCCTCTTCTCCTTCTCCTCCTCAATACCTTTAGCCTCACAAAATTCCTCAATTGGGGATGCCATAGTCTCACTGGCTCCAGACGGTTGGGAGCAGTTGAGACTCTTGTGCGATATTTATGTAAAAAAAAATAAATATATATATATATACATATTTTTTAATACCACTTTATTGAATGCATTAACCAAATGGATTCGGTTCAACCTTATGGTTCACGTTTATGTATTCAATAAACCGGTGTTAAAAATACATATAAAATATACATACTTTATAAAAAAATACAAAATAAAAAATACAAATAAAAAATACAAATAAAAAATACATACCCATATCTCTTATAAAATGCAAATTTACGCAATGGCGATGTAACGCTGTTGATATAAAAAAAACTTTAAATGTTTTTCGTGATACATACTTACTTATCTGAATAGCAAGGCTCTTTTCAACCTCACCCTTCCATCTTCTACATCTGTCCTCCTCAGACGTTTGTATTAAATATTGAAATAACCTAGATATTTCCTTGCACTCATTTTTCACATGTACTTATTCGAAGTTTTTCAGAGTAACTAAACATACAGACGTCTGTCTATTCCAGACATTTTCACCGTTTTATAGTGAAACTTTTGGCTTTGAACTAGGTACTGTTCCGCAGAGCGAACCGGAACAATAACACCGTGAACTGACGCGAATATCCAAGGGAATGAGACCGCGAGCTGATGTGTACTTCCTAGAGAATAACGCCGCGAACTGGCGTGTACTTCCCAGGACAAAGTGTCCTCACACTCCGCAGATTGCATACGCCAATGTAGACAATTTAGAATGGAAACTAGGAAATTATTTAAATCAACCACCTTACGCCCGGTGCGGGGTGCGGGGAACATTGAAATTACACATGCTGTTGGGAAGTGAGTAGTCCGATATGATTTGCATCTCAAATAGGGGCTCTAGATGGATTTGAAAATATAATATGAAATCTTGCCGCTTTTAAATTACGGACGCGTTAGTTGAATTTGAATTTATATTGGCATAAATTTTATAAATTTATACTCAATATCGATATTTTCCTCCTGAGCCTCACAAATTATGCGCTAGTAGTAAATACGAAGAGCCCTTCGTAAATCTCTTGTACGTCAAATAATTTCATCTCCATGAGCGAACGTTAAAGTTTTTGTTGTCATGGTATCCCGAAATATTGTAATTTCTAATATTTAAAAATATTCACCACAAGTTTTTAATTAAATACCTCCACTCCGAAAACATATAACGGATTTAGACAAAACATTTTATTCCAAATTAGAATCGAAATAAAATCCCTTCATCTCCAACCCAGCACCGACCCCCTCCTTAGTGAGCGGGCTTAAATATAAAACTGCTACCGCAAGTGATGCTACCATATAAAACGCAGTTTATAATTCTTTGAAATAAATTAAATAAAAGCGTTACAGTATATGTAGCAATAGGTAGCCCGCTCAATGAGTAGAGAAGATTATATCCACACTTATGCACCTCTAACCACAGTTGACAAAGGAAGATGGAGTAATGTTCCCTGGCACTTAACACAAAATTTACGATACGATATATGTTTTTAATATCATCTCTTTTAAGAAAACTATTTTCCTTTAATTTAATTTTCATTTTTATAACATGTGCAATAATGTAGTGACGACCTCTAATTTCATCTTACTATATGTTTTTTTTTAATACTGTACCAATAAAATACTCGCATGATAAACTCGTAACTATCTTCCGAGCTACATTAAATAATTTTTTTTTTGGAAAACAAACACAATATTTATATAAACCCATCGTACCTAATTTATACATACCAGGGTTGTCCATAAAATAAGTCCTTCAATGATTTTTCGCAGTGGAAAACACGTTTATTTTTGGAAAGTTGGACTTTTTCCTATTTTTCTACATAACCTCCATTGCGATCGTTGCATTTTTGCATGCGGTGTACCATTTTTATTATACCTGTATCAAGAACTCTACCGCTACGTCGCGCAGGTAGCGTACGACATCTTTCACCTCCTCGTCGGTACTGAAATTCATTCCACTCAGGTGTTATTTTTTAATTCAGGGAAGAGATTATAGTCTCTAGTTGCACCGGCGGCATGGGGACGAGCGTTATCATGATGCAAACGCACTCCCTTTGTCAGTGTGCCCCTTATAGTGGTCTTACTGACATCAGAGAGCATGACACAGAGCTCCCGAGTCATTACCCGTCGATCTGCAAGCATTATTTATTCCACATTGGCAAATGTTTCGTCTGAAACCGATGGCCGTCCGGATGCTTTAAATCATGGATGTTTTTAAATGGATGTTTTTAAATTCTCTGCACCATTTGCGCATTTTTGCGCATACACGGTTCTCCACACACTTCAACTGAAAATGAATGTCTACTGGGGTTTTATTCTTTGCTTACAAAAAACGAATTAGCGTGTTTGGCGGGTGCGGCGAGTGGAAGTTCCATCACGAATGGGTGCCACGCCGAGCGAAAGTGTCGCAAAGAGTGCATCGTGACGGGGATCTGTAGTGGGGGAATCAGGCTACACGCCAGAGTTGCCAGATTGCACATAAAATTATTCCTCGCCACCGCAACACCTTGGAAACCTTATTTTATGGACAGCCCTCGTATATATGTATACGATCGGCGTCTAAGTATGTCTGAAAAACGTATTTACAACATGTATGGTTTACGCAATAAAGCTTATGAAATATTTAGTAACAAATAACAACGTTTATTTACCAATCTGAAACAGCGGTTACTGTAATAAAAAAATAAAATAACTTAAAACAAAAAAGTGGTATAAACAAAGTACATTTTTAATTATATAATAAAGTAAAATACTCGCAGTACTGAATAGTAGCGTTATTAAAATTTGATTTGCATTAATTTTTTTAAAAAAATCTCACTGAAATTCGGTGCGTGCCAAATCATGATAGTAATACGATGGCCAAACAAACGAAGATGTTAAAAAAAGTTGAAAGCAAAAAATGTCATTAAAAAAAGGTTCAAAGATTTACTTGGTTTAATGTAATTTAAAATTTTAATATCAATTATGAAGACATACAAAATCATCAGCCATGGCTTCTTGTAATAAGATTTTAAATGAATTCATGGAATTAGAGAAAATATCAATGTTGTTGATTTCCTAGGTACAAAATTATAATATCCCGTATTATTCAGGCGCATGTCTATTCAGAACAGATCAAAATTTCTTGTATTTCTGGTACTAACGTATAGTGTGATTTTACTCACTAAATTGCTATCAACTAGATTAGGTACAATTTTGAAAAATGTTGTCAAATTAATTAAGACTGTTTTTTTTTGTATGCTCTGAAATTCTAAAGGATTAAGTCTCTGCTGATAGCCTTTTAGTAGACGGTGAACTCCAGATCGATATGACAAGATACGCGAGAATTTCTTCTGAACATATTCAAATTTGTTTATATTTGTCATGTAATGTGAAGAACAAATTGATTATTCCCGGATGCTACGAACCAATGAATTGTATAGAATTATGAGGCTACTTGTATTTTATAAAATCTTAGTGGCTCGTGTTATAAAACCATTACCGTTTTTTTATATAATATATGTTGGTTGTGTACGAGACGGATAAGCCCGCATAAGAAAAAGAGTGTAAATATTTAGGTACCGGCACACATGAATGTACGAGTATTGTGATTTGCCGATCCTCTTGAGAAAGGTGTTTGGTAGTTTCCCAATGGATATGTCTAACTAGCTACAGTTGAATCCCGGCAGATCCGGGGCCGGCATTCAATGCTGGGTGTAGAGACTGTTCTTTGTCTGAGGTATTCAAGGTAAAGCAGCATCTGGAGGTGTTGCGGCATATTCGGGAATGGCACTCAAGGCCGGACCAGTCGCCGATCGCTTGGGGTGACGTTATCTGTTGCTGGGCGCGGTTTTCTGCATATCCGGGAACGGCATTCAAGGTCGGCCGGTCACTGCAAACTCGTGGGTAAGCTGGCTGGCTATCGGGCTCGATTTCTCAGCGTCGATCGCTTGAGGTGATGTCAGTTGTCGTATGAGCATGGTTTTCTGCGTATCCGGGATCGGCATTCCAGGTTGGGCCGGTCGCTGCAGGCTCGTGGGAAGACTGGGTGGCTGTCGGGCTGAGGTTGCGGCATATCTGGGGACAGCATTAAGGTTGGGCCGGTCGCCGCAAGCTCATGGGTAGGCTGGGTGGCTGTCGGGCTCAGGTTGCCGGATATGCCAGGACAACATTCAAGTAGAGATAAATGATGGTGGTCGAGTTTCAAGGTGAAGTAGCGTCTCGGCGGAGGTGTTTCTCGGTCAGGGCCGCTGGCAGGAATGATGATAACGTACCGCGGGGTATGGGTTTTTATAGGCAAAACAGTGGGTATACGGAAAGGTATTTACACAAGACTCAACTTGCACTTGTTGTTGTTATGACGATCTTGTTTGTTTCGATTAGGTCTTTACGCAGAGTTCATTCAACTGGTACGTGTTGTTTTGATGGATTTGGGCAGGTATTTGTGCAGGATTCAGCTTGTACGTATTGTTGTTTTGATGATTTTACTTCGGGATATTAGCAGGTGCTTACATAGAGGTCATTCAACTGGTACGTGTTGTTTTGATGAATTTGGGCAAGTGTTAGCGCAGGTCTTAACTCGCACGTTTTTTTTACGCTTTTATTTATTTAAATTGGTTCGCCCTATATGGCCCGTTTGATACAGGTTGAAAGTAACTTTAACCCTGCAGTGGTCGCGTGTACTACATATTTAGTCCACTAATACTAAATAAAAATTTTCTCCAAAATGGTAAGCATTAGTTTCACGTGCCGCTAGGTACTTTTAAACAAACTATCGAGAGACGCACTCAGTACAGCGCAAGCGTTGATCGCGTGCGGACGTGTAACAGTAGCTCCGCAAAGATCCTGGACTACGTACGTAGTCCGCGCGACCAATTACGTAAGTATTTTTCAAGTATGTATGTTTTTAGCATTATTTTATGTTAAAATATAGTGTTTGTACCTCCGGGTCTAAAAGTAATAGCCAGACAAAAAAACTATTCAAGAATGCGTGTTACTTTTCTGCGATGATCAGATAATCGAGCTGATAACTAAATATACCAATATGAAAATAAACCAAATCAAGGGAAAATATGCAAGAGAACGAGACTGTTAAAAGAGAACTGAAATTGAAATCAGAGGTTATATTGGCTTATTACGATTGGCTGGAGTATTGAAGATAAGCCGATCAAATACTGCTCAAATATTCGAACACGAGAAGCACACTGGAATCGACGCAATATATTTGACTATGTCAGAGCAAAGGTTCAAATATTTGACAAGGGTTTTGCGCTTTGATAATATTGAAGACCGACTAGTTCGTGCAGCAATTGATAAGCTAGCCCCAATAAGAGAAATTTTTCAATTGTTTCTCGCCAACTTTCAACGTTACTTTGTTTCAAGTGCTGAAGCTACTTTGTATGAACAGCTGATAGCGTTTCGTGGTCGCTGTTCTTTCTGACAGTATATACCTAGCAAGCCGGCAAAATATGGAATTAAAATTTTTTCCCTAGTTGATGTCCATTATCCTTATAACATTGAATTTGGAAATATATGCAGGCCAACAACCAGATGGTTCATTTCGAATGAGCAATGAAAGACACGATGTCGTTATAAGAATGGCCCAACCTGTGTTTGGCAAAAATATTAATATTACTATGGATAATTGGTTTTCTTCACTTCGAGTTGCAAAACAACTATTTGAAAACGGCACCACCATGGTCATGACTGTTCGAAAAGACAAACGAGAAGTCCCTCGCGAATTTTGCCTCGCAAGAAGACATCCACCATGTTCGTCAAAATTTGGTTTCCACCCACCATGTACAATGGTGTCGTATGTGCCGAAACCCAACAAAGTTGTTATAATGATGTCAACCATGCATCATGCCACAATTGATACCACTACTGGAGATAGTCAGAAGCCAGAAATAATAAATTATTATAACAGGACAAAAAACGGAGTTAAGCTGGTCGATAAAATGTGTTCTTTAAACAAAGTTTCAAGCACTCAACGCACTACGCATTTACTCAGCAAACAAAAACTATGGAAGCGTTTGCCGTCATGACTTCCTGATCGACTTGTCTCTGGTTCGGCTTGGATGAAACCATTGGCAAAGAAGAGAGTTGAAAAAAAATCGTTTCCAATGTCCCTAATAATAAAGATAAAAGACTTTCTATGTGTTATGGACGCAGAAAAACAACCACCAACCTCGGAGGGGACGTCGAGTAATATAGTGCGCCGTTATCATGATTGTGGAAGAGCGCGCAATAAAATCACCAGAAAGTCGTGTACAGTGTGCAAAAAGTTCATTTGTGGGGATCATTCGAAAATGGTGTGTCTTTGCTGCGCAGAAAATATTATAAGTTAATAATTTTTATTAAAGAGTTTTATTGTGTTCTCAATTAGAGCCAATTCTGTGATTTTTGTTCCAATTTTGGAGGATTTTTATTTATATTTTATTAACTATGAAACAGAGGTTGTGATTAAGTTTTGTTTATTGTATCTAGTTAAGAAAACTGAACTGATTATATTTTCATGTAAAATAAAGATATTTTGCTTAATTTTTATTTTATTTCAATTAAAATGGACTACGACTTCAGATGTCTCATTAAGATGCGTGACCACTGCAGGGTTAAGTGGATTCCGAAACGTTTAATGAATACAATTTTTTTCCAATCTTCTACCCTGTATACTGAACGAGAAATCATGTTTTCTAATGTTACAAGTGAAGGAAATTGCTTTGCACTTGCACTTGTTTAACTCTATCTCATTTTCCTCGCACTATACTGAAACGGTATCTAAATATTTAGTAATTTTTTATAGTCTTCTTATAATTTGGTGGTCTTGTAAAGTTTCAAATCATCAGCGTAAAGTGAAAATTGGTATTACATTCGAAATGTTATGTCATTAATGAATATTAAAAATAGTAAGGGTCCGAAATGAGACCCATGTGAAACCCCTAATGTGACAGTTGTGGAAGAAGAGTTGAATCCGTTGATTGTTACTAATTTACTGTTATATGACAAATAGGATTCTATCCATCGGAGATGTTTCCCACGGAAACCGATGTCTAACTTTATCGAAGATTTTACTAAAGTCTTTGTAGATGGCATCGACTTATATTTTAGAATTGCTACAATCACGTAGGTATTCAACATATCCTAGCAGGTTTCTAATTATGAACCCCCTTTCTACTAATCCATACTAGTAGCGGCAGAGTACATGTGCGACATTGTTGAAGATTGTTTTGTAAACAATTGATTAAAATATTTTGCCGAAACATATAGAAGACTAATGGGCCGGTAATTTGTTATATCATTTTTACACCCGGATTAGTACAACGGGATTATGTGAGCAAATTTTCCAAGTCTTTTCGGAAAAATTCCTTCTTTAAGTGATGTAATGGTTTGCAAAGTTTGTTGTCACAGATACGAATAAAAAAAGGAGGAATTTCTTCCAGGCCGGACTGGGCGACATTTACATTTGTGACTTAGCTTTGTAGTATTTTCATCAGCAGCAGCAGGTGCTAGGTGCGCAACACTCCTTAAAGAAAAAAGTGTCCCTTGAAGCTCATCATTTTTAAACTTTTCACAGTAATTAATTTTGGACATACCTACCCCAATATTGAAATTCCATGTAACGCGCAAATACTTTTAAAATCAACTTCACACAGGAAGCCCTGAAGATTTCTCTTCTGTCATCTTTGGGGATGATGTTTGGAGAATCTTTTAGAGAGGTTGGGAAGGAGTGAACCGGGATCTTGAAGAGACCCATATTGTATTTTTTTACCACGAAACGAAATGGATTACTTTAACAATAAAAATATTTTAAAAAATCATTTCCACCTGACGTCTGTACTTTGGAGATGTCAATCCGTTTTTTAAGATTGGGGAATCTATCAAACGGACTATCAAAGCATTTTATGTACTATTTTGAGCCTTAAATATAGACGTTTAAAAAATCTGGACACAAGCCCACCTTTCGGTTGAAATATCAGTGTCCTTTGAGTACAAGGATTTTGCGACGCCTTAGCCCGAGGTCCTATAAAATAATATCCCGTATCTAAGACTCAATTAGACCCTTGTACTAAGGTTTGAGTGGGTAGCTTCTATACCTCCTGCTGAGTACGAGGGATGAGGGGGTAGTAAATAGCAGCCTAAATACCGTATTTTTACTCGCCTATATGTAATGAAATTACATTTTTCGTATACCAACTTTTTTACTAAATTAAATTGGAATGAGGATGAATGCTGTTGATTTTTTTTTTCAAATCCAGCGCTTTACGAACACATAATAATATTCTTGAACCAAAAATTCATGAAATAAATTGGCAAACATTTTGCATCTTATTACACATTAAATCTGATAGTATTTTTTTGTTTTTTGATGAAATTCTTAGCAGAATCTTTTTTTTTACACATTGGCACATAAATACACCAATTTGTAAAATTTCTCATTAAAAAATATTTAAAAGAGTATTTTAAGATTTTTGGCACAGTTTATAAATCTATCAAGAAATCTCCAAACGGTTTTTGTAAACATGGCAAGGAGACAATTTTTTTATAAAATAATAGCATGATTATAGTTTAAATCAAAATATAGTACCAGAAAGCATAAATATAACACTAGAATGCAATTGAAATGATTGCTTAATATTTTAATTATGTTTTAAAACTTTGTTACCGTTATTTTGTTGTTCTTTTTTTATGAGTTAATGAGTTTTAAAAAACAAGTAGCGTTGACCAAATACAATGCTTTGAAAAAATAAATAATATTTATCAAATTAAACTAACTAACTAACCATCACGCCGTTTCACCGCAGGGGTAGGCAGAGAGGACGGACCGCCAAACAACTCGATCTTGGCATATACTTCTTGCTTCATTCACATTCATACATCGTCTCATACCTTCTCTTCTATTATTCCGACTTCTGACATGGTCCTACTCAAGTATTTGATTCACTTGATCTTGCCATGTCTTCCTCGGGCGTCCCTGGCTTCTTTTTCCATTCACATTCGCGTCATACATTCTTTTTAAACTCCTCTCTTCGTTCATTTGCTCCACATGCCCAAACAATCAAAGCGTCCCTTTCTTAATCTTACTCATTACGCTTACATCAGCCATGCATTCTTTACGAATTTCAATATTTTTCACACGATCATACATGGTTTTACCACACATTCGTCTCAGAGATCTCAATTCTACGGCATTCACTTTACTTTCATCCTTCCTCTGCCAATTCCATGCCTCACTGCCACACATCAGGGTTGGTATCAGCACTCCATTGTGGACTGCTAGCTAAATTATCCAATTATTCTAGTTAAAAGCCGTTTTCACTGCCATCAATTATAATTATTAAGAATTTTAGGCTAATTGTTTTAGTTTCCTCGGCTTTTCAATAAAGGCGCTTACGTAATTGACTTTCAGAGAAATTTCATCTACGAGTATTTTTTTAAGTTTCATAATGGGATCGTAAAAGTATATATTTGCTACAAAAAATGATTTCAGAGATTCAACTCATTAAAAATAGAGTCCTACGAAATATCCTTACTTTGCTATGGGACACTCAACTACTTCCGTTTAACACCATTCCCACCTGTGAAATTACAAATACAATCTTGCATTTAATTCAACACTCGGCACATAACACCACAGTCAATTACAATCATGACGTACACCAACACAACACAAGAAACCACAATAAACTACATATACCAAAATATGGACTAAAATCTTTAGAATATATAGCTTACACACACAATACAATAAATTACTATATTAAAAATTCAACCCAATGTGGAAGGTCTCAAAGTAAAATGCTTAAACTCTATTATTTGAAAGATGACCTTAAGGATTGATGCTGTGATGTGTCTCTGTAATAAGTATAACTATATAATGTACTAGTGTTGTGTCTCTTTATAATAATGTCCCTGTACACTTATATTATAATATACCAGTGATATGTCTTCATTATAAATGGAAATTATATTTTGCATATGTTGTTAAAGTACTGTTTATGTTAATTATGTGTCTTAAATATTAAGTATGTTTGTTTCTAAAAACTGTACTGCAAGTTCTGCATGTGATCCATAATGAGTTTCTTAACTCTTGGGAATACAGTGCATAATGTATTGCATACTTTTTAATAATTAAAAAAATAAAATTATCAGAAGTTGGTGTTTTCATTATTTCTGAGAACAAAATCAATAGTTGGAATTGTTTAACAATCGTAAACACCGAATATTCACTTATTCTGAACGGCTTAATCCTACCAGACTAAAGAACATCATTAATAAATATCTACAGGAAAAAAGGTTTTGTTTAAGTTATGAGAAACACCAATTCATTGGAAAATTCTTTATATCAAGCTGCGTGCAAAAACTAAGTAATTTTGAGTAAAATTCAGTAAATTTATTTGACAGGCTTATCACATAAAATACGTCCCTGTGAAGCTTCAATTAGAATGTTAATGAGTAAATATTCTCTTCGTATTGGTATGATACAAAATAAATTTGTCAATTCATATTACCTGAACTATGAAAACCAATTAAACAAAATAATTAAACTACGCTACGATGTTACTTACCATAGTTAACAAGGGTTTTTTATTTTATTTCGGTACTAGTGTTACTATATTATAATATTTAACTACGTCCGACTTAAAAACACTATTTGATCAATATTTTTCAGTTTAATCTTTAATACATGGCATTTATTTCTTGGAAATTTTAAATGCATATTGTTTATACAAGAAATGACGTTATGAGCGAATGATGAAAAGAGAATGCCGCTAGAATGTCACGACATCCAAGTTTATCGTTCAAGTATATTTTCGGATTCAGCTATCTTACATGTAGTTAGTCAAAATTTAGTAAAAGTATTAGTGCTAAGAGACCAACAATGTGACGAAAAAGTGTGATTCAGTACAACCTCAATAATACGGACTCAAAATTTAAACATTGCTCCCTGAAAGCTAATACAAAAGTGTGTTGCTATCTTTCTGGACTTTAGAATTGGAACTGATCGCGTGGAAAAAGCTTTATGAACTCAGCCAGACCTTCATTTCGCAGAATTTCTGTCATGTATTTTTCGATTTCGCGCCGTATGGTTTCATCAGTTTTCGTGCGATATTCTTTTACAAAAGCATCCTTACTATCCGGTTTTACCGAGAAGTTGTATTGAAATACGTGAAAATAGCAATTAGGTATTATTTTTAGAGTAGTAAGCTTAAAAATGGTTGCCTTTGCTTTAAAAGTCACGTGAATAGAAGCTTTGCTTATTATAAAACCAGAGCTTATCGTTCTAGTTTTTTATAATAATAATAATATTAATTTGACGATTTGTACAGCGCCGTTTTTGTGACCTCAAGGGTGCTGTACCAATATTTATTGCTATTCTATATCTTATTATGTACAAACAGATGCAGAAAAACATACTTAACTGGAAGGTCGCTTTCACAATTTTATTAGAAAATTTAAGCTTAGAGATGATATGATTTTTACAGTTGCTATTTTATCCTCCTTTTCTATTGGTGTTACATTTATTAGAAGATTGGTGACAAGAAAAGAGTTTGTTTTTATTTGAAATATTTGTAATTTTTGGGACTGGAGAATCTTTATAAAATGACCTTAAAAATCGTAAGAAGTTTTTAGTAGACGTAACATTTTTTTACACATTTAGTTATTTACAGTGTTGCGAGCTGTGGACGCACCTGCGCGCCTGTGCGTGAATTTTGTTTTATATATTAAATAAGTGACTTTAGGTAAGCACTAACCGGCTAGCCTGGCTAAGCAATTTACGTTTGGAATTCTTCAATTTATGGATACGATTGTCTGAAAAGATGAGTTTTAAGTCTAGTTCTGAATTCTGTCGAGTCTTTGATAATTCTTAAGTCATGCGGCAGTTCATTCCAGGCTTTAGGTGCTAATACTCCGAAAGCGTGATCACAGTTTATGCTTCAGACAAGAGATTATCTACTTTATGGTAAAGGTAACTCTTAGTTTTACTCTATTTTAAATACCTTTAACCTAAGAAGTAGGTTTTTAAAATCCAAGGCTTCAGAATATATTTAGTTAATCATTATACTGTAAACGCCCTATATATGCGTTTACGTATTTTGTTATAAAAATCATATAAAAATAGTGACACAGGTGCAAAACACATCACAGTAGTACATAGATAAAACAAATAACGTTCACAAAATATAACAACTAAATATTTAATTTGTCTCATGAACAAATTCACCAATAACATAGTGTTAGTACCATTCCAAAATAATTAGTAACACAGGATAATATACAGAACACACGTCGTATTGACTGACACTTATACTCTAGACACATATATTAATAATAAAATAATAATTGTTGAGGATGTATGCAATAATCGTCTGTTTATAATAGTATTCCGTGCAGTTGAACTTATCTACCGTGTCTGAAAAAGTCTTACTTTCTGCGTAAAGTCTAGGTACGAGTGATTTTTTGATTGACTCAGTCCTAAAATTATTGTTACTATTTATTAAAATTTTACATCGAGTAGTTCTAGTTGGAATATTAAATTTAATTACGCTGACTATATCAGGGCTGTCAACGAAATTAATGATCTTGGAATTGTTTTCGTTTCTAAATTTAATTTTCTTACACATATCAATTCAATAACTAATAAAGGTTGTAAGGAGCAATGGGGTGAGGCCCATGATGCAGCGACAGTGTAAGGAAGGAGGAGAGGATGGGGCCCCAAGTTGGCCGCCAGTGTAAGAAAGGAAGAGAAGCCCCACGCGAGGGCGACCAGTGTAAGAAGGGGAGAAGGACACGTTAGGTGCTAGTAAAAAGAAGGCAGTTTAACTCACCTCCAGGCCAGAAGCAGGGCTGATCTCAGGTTCCACCAGGTTAGCTCAATTGGTAGAAGCATCACAACTCTGTCCCATGTCGTAAGTCGGCCGCAGCCTTATATCGGAAGGTAACTAGCTACCAGTGAAAACAGGCGTACTTTCTGAACAGGGTTTATTACAAGGGACACATTTATAGGTAATTACATGCGGGATTCACAAAAAGGGGCAGTATCTAATCTAATCTGAGGCTCGATAATCCCTCTCTCTGGTGAATCTTAAATCGGGCATGATGTTCGAAAGGGCACAGTTATTACAGCACATAAAGAGGATGAAACAATTCTGCTTACACAAGGTGGTCAGCGACAGGAGTCACAATCCCTTCAGCGTAAAAAGGTGTGAGGTCTAGGGACTCTGTATCTCACACGTACAACGTCAAGAAGGGGACAGAGCGATTTAATGCACCGGTCACTGGCTTTAATATTTTGGTTCAATGCAAAGATAACAAGTAACAATATAATTAGCGGGCGGCCACGTGCCCAAGGCACGCCGCACGCACCTGACGACCCTGCGTTTGGGATCGTAATGGTAGCTAGCGGGCGCTTGCTTAGCGGGGTCCACGCCGTAATGGCCGTTGGAATCTATGTCCCGTAAGCCTGTTTCGCTGGTCAAAAACAACGATGATTGGTCAAAGCCCCAAGTTTAGCCACCAGCGGCTAGATGCAAATTTATTTAACTAGCGGCTACAACATTATTGTGTTACCTAACAAGGTTTAAAAATACTCAGCTTCATTTTTCGGAATGTTAGAGACTCCAGGAATATTTCAACGTTAAAATTATCATATTCTTTCTTAGTTCATAATCAAGTCTAATATATTTTTTCTATAAAGTACCCTTAATATAAAATCCACTCCGATTCCATTGAAAAAATTCAACATAAGTTTCTAAGATATGTTACTATAAACTCGGATTACATATTGAAACTATATATTGAAATTACTTAATGAAAGAACTAAACTTATTAAACCTCACAGAGAAGTCGTGTTTCTGACCTAACTTTTATTTATTGAATTGTTAGTGGTATTATAGATATTGTACAGAAAGCTAAATTAAATCATTGATGGATGTAGAAACTATACTATTCTCCATATTGAATTTACTGTATGATCTCTTGTTTACTTTTAGCTCACTTTAGGTTCCAGGTAGATTATCACAATATAGTGATTATAGGAAACTATAGCTTCGTTTCCATCAAAGCCGAAAATATTAGAACTCCGATACTTTAGCAAAAATACAACCGTAGGCTTTGTTAGATGGTGATTTCATTTCGGGGATTGCCTCCAGGCAATAATCAACGAAGAGGATTTCACGCCAAACTTTGTTTATTGGTTTCCTTGAATTAAAGATTGCTGACCGACAAACAAGATTGAACTGGTTGTATTAACTAAATTTAATGTATTTTTTTACAGTAACTCTACAAGGGAGGCCCTGAGGGAAATAAGTTCCCTCAAGGTCTATATCACCTTTGGGGATACTGTGTGGAGGGTCTTTTAGAGGATAGTAAGGAGTGAACTCGGGTTTTGGAGAGACCTGTGTTGTAGAAGGAAAGAAACACAGAGGCCGGCAGATTATTCCACAGTGAACACGAAAACGAGTCGTTCTTCGTCAACTTCAAAACTTCTCAATATTAACCTCTATTAAATCCCATATTATTGGCTACCATATCTATGATGATTACAATTATATTCGGGTAGAACTTTGTAATCATCATAAAGATAGAAGCTAATATGAGATTTAATGGCGGAAAATATTAACAAGTTTTGAAGTTGAGATATGATATCGATGAAGATCGCGTAAAGTGAACTATTCTCATTAGCTCAGTTGGTAGAGTGGTTGTCTCGGTACGACAGGGGTCCTGAATTCGATTCTCAGATGCGACTGATACCTACCTTTTTATTTTTTGTGTTTTTTTTTCGTTTTCGTGTTTCATTTCTGATTTGTTAATATTATCTTCAATGATTAAAAAAATGTTACCAAAATCTTATGTTTATTCTCATAGAAAAGAAATGCTGTTCATTATTTAATGTTTTTTTCTGAAATATTATGTCTTGTATTCGTCGTTAGATAGTTATAATTTATTCCTATAATTGGTTTTTAAACCAATGTATATTGAAGTAATCTCAAAAAGTAATTATTTTTCCATTTAAGTATTAAAATAATCATTTTAATTAACTTACAAAACAGCATGTGATACATATTTGCAAGGTTAAACGTTAATTTAAAGAGAATTACTAAAACGAAATGTTTTCGAAGTCATATTATTTCGTGGGACTAATTAAGAATTTTCATATAGCAATTGGTAGGCACCGTCTGCCAGAGGTGTCTGAAATGTTTAGGTAAGTGTCAAATTATATAACCTAATTAATCATTTTACTCCAAGAAATGATAAACTCGCACCTCCATAAGTTATATCAAATTTTTCAACGTGAAATTAACTCATATAACAATATAAATATATACATTTCTTATTTTTTTATTTATTTACTTTTTGATTAAAGAAATAAAATCAATAATTGAAGAAAATCCTATCTAATGCAAAATATAACTTCATATGTATAGAAATACAATTTCAGGCCATTTTTTGCGGTTTTCTCCTCCTTGTTATGCAAGACCCTTAGCTTCTCAGTATTTTCACATTATCAAAATAATATAATACATTTAAATAAATCGATTAAAAAAACATTACCAGTTAAATACGTGGAAACACATCATAAAATATGAAAACCCCACAGAATTCGGAATTTTAAATGTTTTCTAATTAATCGGTTTTATTTTTAAAAACCTGTCCAAATTAGAATGGGGTGGGAGTAAATAAAATCATATAAATAAATCGTCACAATGTGGATTAACCTCACTTCAAAAATGGCCTTAAATGCCGAAACAGCTGTGACAATAATAAAAAACTAAAAATGCTTGCAGAACTTAATAATAACATTATCAAATTTGATTTACATTATATTTAAAAAAAATGGAGTTCTTCGAATTAAACATGGAAACAATTAATACCATACCCCTAGCATCCAGCGAAAAATCATGTACATAATTTCCTATAATATTCTCTTGCTCTATTGTTATTTGTAGCTACTTTATATATGATTATGTACACCCTTACCTTCTAAATTGTTATATCATAATATCTAAAATGTTCATCTAAGTAATTCTGCTACTCGTGAATATTTTTCATGATAATTATTGTGGATTTTATTTGCATTCATGTAATATACTCGTATATGTTAATTTCTAATTATATTAGATTAGATTATTTTGGGTAGATTTTCTTGCCCTTTTGATATTTGTACTTTACATTTGATTATTTATACACCTAGTTTATTCTAAATTGTTATATAGTATTCTAAATTGTGCATGTAAGTGAGTCTGCTGCTCATGAATATTTAATGTCATAGTTTTAATTTGCAAATATATATACTCGTATACTATAATAAGTTATTTTACAATTATATTAGGTAAGGTTAGTTAGTGTAAAGCGCACTTGAGGTGAAACTTCACAAAACTGCGCTATAGTAATTAACTGTTATTATTATTATATATACAAATCTCAATGAAAGATGAAAGAAAAAAGACACAACATAAAAAGGCAACGGTCGCATCTAGGACTCGAACATTCAATATAGCTGAGCCATGCCACCTTATTGTTTTTCCGTCATTTTTGATCGATATCATATCCTCAATAAATTCCCATATCCTTTTTGCGTGCTATTTTTTTTATTTGGCTGCAAGATTCTACCCAATTTTATTTACAATCCAGATTCGGTGTCTCAGATATTCCTGTTAGATTAGCGCAACATATGTTAACCTGTTATATATATCGTATTGTAAAATTTTTGTGTACGGTGCCAGGGAACTCTTCAACTGTGGTTAGAGGTGTATAAATGTGGCGGTAATCTTCTCTACCCAGTGAGCGGGCTGCCTATTGCTACTGTGGGACTTTAATTTATTTTTATTTCAAAGAATTGTAAACTGTGCTTTATGTGCTAGTGGCACTTGCTGATGTCAGTCTTATATTTAAGCCCTCTCACTAAGTTAATGGGAGTTATAAGATGGAATTTGGGCGGAAACGGAGGGGGGCGGTCCAGCTGCCGAGGGTGAATATAGAGGGATTCGAGTTCGATTCTAATTTGAAGTAAAACGTCTTGGCTAAATCTATTATGTCTTTTCGGAGTGGAGGTATTTTCGAGCCCATGTTAATTATCCTATTCCTGACGAACCGGGGACTTCTGGTGAATCGACGGAGCAATGCATTCTGGAATGATTCTAGCCTTTTTGTATTTGAAGTAGCCCATATAGGTGATGGATGTGTTAATTTTGGTCGGATTGTCGATGTATAAATGAGAAGTTTGTTTTTTAGGTTGAGTTTACTGTTGTGGCTGATAAGTGGGTATAGTGCGTTTGCTGTCCGTCTCGCTTTCGCTTGTGTTTCGTTAATGTGTGTGTTCCTTAGTAGTTTCCGATCGAGTGTCACTCCTAGGTACTTGGCACTTTTTTGCCATGATATGATTTTGTCGTACATTTTGACGTGACCCACCGGGGTGCAACTGCACCGCTCTTGGTCGGGTTTTCGTCAATGTGCCACTTGTCATACCGTTTTTGAAGGAGGGATATGCTTTGTTAAAGTCTGAGAGTTACCATTCTGGGTGATTTGTTTTGTACCAAAATAGCTGTATCGTCGGCGTATAGAGCCTTCTGGGATTGGTTGTTGTCGGTCAAAGGTATGTCATGTGTATAAATGTTGAACAGAGTTGGGGATAGCAGGGAACCCTGTGGCACACCCGCTGTCATAAATCTAGATGAGGAAAGTATACCATCGATTCGAACTTGGAAAGTACGGTGGCGAGGGAATTAACTTTTTCTATAGATAATGATTAGTATAAATTTTTTATTGTAATAACTTATTGAAGCTTATAAACCTGATTATAACATTATTAATAAATCTGACATCGACGGGTTTATTTTTTAAAATGTGTCATATATTGAAGGCTCCTGGGTGGAATTTTGTTTTTTTTTATTTGTATAAATGAGTTGCGAAAAATCTCACTGAAAAACGTATAATTGAGGAAGTAATTGACTTCCGGTCTTAATGTTCCGTACTTGTCGTGATTGCTGTGTTAATGGGAACTATGTCAAATATTATCGCAAGGTTTCTAAGTGTTTGCTGATGAAAATTCAATGACGTATTCAGAGAAGTAGAAGAGCGATGTAAAATAACACTACATTTGTAATTATATTATTCTCTCCTCACCTTGATAAAACACTTGGTTTCATCGTTGTTGATTTCATGAAATAATTGTGTTGATGTTTTTAAAATTATATACAACAACATTTAAATTGCCTAGATTTTGACAAACTCTAAAAAAACAAGTGATTTAAAGGTTCTTGAGAGGATTTAAATACAAGTTGTTGTACAAATCATGTACCACCTGTACCTTCTCACAAAGAAACAAGCATCTACAGAAACCTACACTATTATCATTACTTCGTTCTTGGCCGGTGGTTGACATGTCTCTAATTATTTTATTATCTCTGTATACTATTCTAAGCATATTGTTCACATTTGAGATATTTGTCGTACAACAGAAAAAAATGTTTTGTTGAAAAATAGGGAAAAAATTGTTGATATACGTATGTCTGCGTGCGTTGATAACTTGCCGAATAGTGTAGTAGTAAGAAATAAGGGTACGTGGTTTCACTCACCATGCCACGATGCACGATCGTAAGTATTAGCTGCGCCTATCATACGGTTTATGAGTAGCATATATTTTTTCGTCGCTTTCAGCACTTATGCACGATATTTATTTATGTACATATGTACATTCTGCACTATTAATGTACATTCTACACTATTAATGTAAATTTTGCAATATTAATTTACATTCTGCACTATTTATGTACATTCCCCCCTATTAATGTATATTCTGCATTATTAATATAAATTCTGCAGTATTTATCTAAATTCTGAACTATTAATGTACATTCTGCATTATTAATATACATTCTGCAGTATTTATGTACATTCTGCACTGTTAATGTACATTCTGCACTGTTAATGTAAATTCTGCAGTATTAATTTACATTGTGCACTATTAATGTACATTCTGCAATACTAATGTACATTCTGCACTATTAATGTACATTCTACACTACTAATGTACATTCTGAACTATTAATGTACATTCTGCACTGTTAATTAAACGATTTATTAAAGTAATGAATGTACATATTTTTAAAATCAAATTTTAAAATAAAAATACTATATTCTAAATATTTGCCCTGTACACTTGTATGCTTAGGAACCATTAATCCTTTATTAAATTGAGAGGAGTATTGTAAGTGTGCTTTAGTGATTGAGGTGATTTTCCAAGTAATCCAATTATTATTATTTTTTATTTTTTTATTATATATAGGGATATTAAAAACCGGTCTGTGGCTGAGTTGGCATCGCGTCTGGGTTTCACCCAGGCATCGTGGGTTCAATTCCTCAGCTGGCTAAGTCCTACATCACGACCCAAGCAATATCTCCCGCTTACTGTGATGGTAGTAGTAGAATTTCAAATTTTGTCAAATTATTCGTAACCCGGAAATATTTGTCTTTCTTTTAAAAAAACATAAAATAAAATGTGCTTAAATATAATTTTGTACCACGGAATTGCTCTTACTGAAACAATTTTGAGACTAATAAAAGTATGTATTGGGGTACTTCCAAAATCGGACGTAATTATTTTATATATATAATTGAAGTGGTTCGAAACAAATTTATATGCTTATGTCGTAATAAGGAACTCCACACCTATTTTTGTTTTTTTTTTTTTCAATAATAGCGTTCAAACTTAAATACCAAAATACTCGTATTATGGCTTTTTTTTCTAATGTTTTATAGTTAAAATAATTTTCAAAGATTAAATTTTTCAAATCCCGCCAAATCGCTCCAAATCTATGGCTGGTCGGTTTTGATCAGTTTTGAGGTTAGAATGTCAAATGTCAAAACAAGAATGGGCATTATCTTATTTTATATTTTATTAATGATAAACCATAAGTAATAAAATGATGTACCCTTTTAGAAACTTTAACTTGAAGAATAATAATAGTATTGAGTATTAACATTATTATTACATCCATATTGATAATTGCTTTGCTTGTGAAAATTCCAAATTCTTTAATAAATAATAGTTTTTTTTTAAAATTAAACAACAATTATATTCACCCAAAATAAGTTTAAATTTCACCAAAACTAAATAAAGCACATATTCAAAATAGAAAAATAAAAATTATCATACTAATCCAAAAGCAAAATGCGCACGTGACGTCAGATGTTCCAAATGCCATGGTACCAAGATAACAAGGTGTTTCGATGACATGATTTTTTAGACACTTTTAAATAAAGATTTATAAATTCTTCGTATAATTTATAAAGTTATGTATTCAGAATCGGAGTTTCCAAATCTATATGAATATGTATTTTTTAAACAATTATATTTTTCACTAGAGTTCATTATTATGACAAGTCAGAAAGTAAATGCATTTTACAAATACGGAACTAATTAACCTTTTTTTTGAAATATTGATTAATATTAATTTTCCAACTTATCATTCAAAGTTCTTAAATACGTTTTTGAGACTACCAAAATTGGCATCTGAAATGTAAAATTGATGAGTAAAATTTATTATTTGGAACTCTCTTTTCAAATATTATTTACCGAGAGTACTTCATCACAATTTAGTGACTACACCTATAATACAAACTAGTATACGGGAAGTGTTCTTAAAAATTTTTTTTAGTGTAAACCCAATAGCTTATAACTTATTTTTGATTATGTAATGACTGACACCGTGCATTTTTTATTGTTTCAGGTAAGCTGGAAAGAGGAAAATATAATACACCATTTAGATCTAAATGACAGCGCTTTAGAGGTAAGTCTATCCCAGAAATATTAAAAAAAAATCAAAATACACAGTACACAAAAGCAGTCATTTTAATAATATTTTATAATTTTTTTCAATTGGCAATTTGCTTTTCTTATTTAAGAGAAAAATCGGTTTCCTTTTTTTCATAAAAGCTACAGAAAAAACTGGTTTTAGTTTGTTATTAATGAAGGCGTAGTTCACCGAACGATGGGTTGCTTTGATTACTATTATGCTTTATTCATTTCAAGGTTTTGTTTATAAGATATATTTTTAAAAACTTCTCGAAGATTGAAGCCAGTTCTTAACGATCCCACTCCTTCTCTCTAAGTCTCCCCGAGAGACTATTAAAATGGAAATATGTATGGTTTACTTGAATATGCCACCATATTTATAGAGAATTACATAAATACCAATGCATTATTTTCAATATTCTATTATTTTGTTTTGCGGTGGCTGATACCAAGATGATTATTTTTCTCGCTAATAAGGGTGCTTGCGGGTTGAATTATTACTACAACGCAACAAGTAATTCCTCAGCCATAAATCTGATGTATTTGGTTCCTACCTTAATTGCCATTAATCCAGTCCTTACCTTCCCAACCAATGCACAAAGTTTTGAAAAATGGAACTCAGTTATCAGTGATTTGAGAGTAATTGTTTAGAGTGCTCTTTTGTTAGAAGAATAAAATAAAACTACTTTCGAAGAGTTAATTCAGTACCTATATTATTCGGTTAGTGTTTGGTTATCCTAGATCCCTTTAAACCTTAAAACTATCTCTTATTACAATCAACTAAAGCCATCATTATTATTATCATTATTTACAGTCCACAACAGTTTTTACATGCGCAGCCCCACAATTTCGGATGAGTTATTTTCCTATGCAATATTATATAATAGACACAATCCGATGATTGGTTGAATAATGTGATTTTCTATTATATTTGTTAATACATTTTTTTATTCATATATTTATGCAAACATTGGTGCAAAGGTTATAAACATTTTAATTTATTAATATTCAATTATATATATATATATATTTAAATACATGTATATGAATGTTTATGTATTGTATATATAGCAAAAATCCCACATAGGCAAGGCCAGTGCGTGGGTATACTTGTGTAATAGTTAGTGGCTGTTAAAAAAAGGTTTTTGTTTCATGGAAGTAGTATTTATTTTTAAATATTTATTTAAATACATTTACTCATATACATACATATATATCTATATATTTAAAAGTTTAAAAATTGAGCTAGTTTTTACTTTAAAATAATAACTGTGTAATATACTGATAAGATTGTTAAAGAAAATCATATAAAATGACATAAAAAAATTTGCTTGTTATGTGAAATTTTTTTGTTATGTGAAAAAGCCATATTTGATGTATAAAATACACCCTATATATTAATAATATATAAATTCACCCGATGATACTTTAGAATCATCTGTAAGCTGAAACATCTTAGTTTTTATGAATTTTAAAATTTTACCATAACTTTCTTTTGAAATTAATTAATTTCTCATAAAATTACTAAATTTCTGATAAAATTACAAATTTTCTGATAAAATTACAAAATTTCTGATAAAATAACAAAATTTCTAATAAAATTATTAAATTTCTGATAAATAAAGTACATGATCTGTTCTCTGCCACAAAGTTTTCTAAATCGGATTATAAATTAGAGGCACATATTTAAACTTGAGTTTTTTTTTTAACTTGTTCGCAAAAATGTAATAGATTATTTTTCTAGGGAGGGGATGTATTTATGTTGTCGGTTGGATTACAATAATTGTTCCATAATTTAAGCATGGCACGATCGGAATGGAAACAGTTCTGGTCATTTGTTAAGAATACCAATGGAACTTGTATTGTATACACCTAGTTGTGGTACGTGAAATGATATTATTTGTTTTCACGTTCTTTTCTATTCCTATTTATACAGATATTTTTTTTACGTAAGATTCCAGGATTATTTCTAACTCTAATAATATAATTGCATTACGTCAGAACGTTATTAGTAACGTACATTGGAACCTCCCTGATATCAGTGGCGTGCATTGCTCCTTGCCCAAGGGTAGAGTTGAAGTGATTTTTCACAAAAACGGCGCTGTACAAATCATCCAATTATGATTATTATTAGGATGTAGCTTTTTGGGTGAAGATTATCGCTTAGTAATTCGTTTTGTGTTGATTTCACAGAACTAATTAAATTTAATAATATTATTCATAAGTTCTGAGTGTATTTTTAGTTTTATTATTATTTACTTCCACCTAATTTTCATTTGGACAGGTTCTTAAAAATAATGAATCATTATCGGTAAAACCGATTTAGTTAAAAAATTCTCAATTCTGTGAGGTTTTTACATTTATATTGTGTTTTCCCCATATTTAAATGACAATGCTTTCTTAATTGATTTATTTAAATACGTTTTATTGATTTGATAATGTGAACATACTCAGAAGCGGTGAATCAATAATTTCCCTTGGTTCATTAATTAATGTTATATCAGGATCATTCGTTCTTTCATTAATTTATAATTATTCAAGTAAATTTAGTCTAAGACCTTTCTTTCTATATGTAAGGGTTTGGGGTCGTTGTTGTCAAACGCGACGTGATTATTCACTGAGAAATGTTCTGCGAATTTTGAAAAGATTCTTTTATTTTTAAAAACCTGTCCAAATTTGAATTGGGTGGGAGTAAATTAAATATTATAAATAAGTCGTCACAGTGTGGATAAACCGCAGTTTTAAAATGGTCTTGAAAGCCGAAACAGCTATTACAATAAGAAAAATTATGAATACTTGCAGAACTTAATAGTAACATTAATAAATTTGATTCATGTATATATTTTTTAAATTATCACTGCTCATCACGCCATAATCTATGAAGGAAAAGGTGCCCAAGGCAAATTACAACTACAAAATTAAAAATTTTCCCAGCAAAAACATTTATCTATAGTAGAACTGTCAAGAAAAAATACATTTCAGTAAAAACGACATTTTATTTTACGAAGAATCCGTTTCCTTACATGTTAACTTTTTTTCTGTTTTTTTTCTTCGATGAACATGCAATTATTTTGTGTCAGTATTATTAATAGAATTAAGAAGAATTATTTTACCCAAGATGGGGGAAGATTCGCTTACGAAACATGTTGATATTTGTACTCGTATATTAAACAGTGTTGTAAACAAAATACATCCGACTGATTCTACTCTTTATTTATTAATTTAGACGTTGCGTATAGTGAAAAATATAGATATTTACAGTCGTTGAAAAATCACTACAATAAGGTTTAAAAAAAACGTGTTCCTTACCATAGTTACAAGGCTCTATAAATTGCATGTTATCTAGTACTTTTTTTAAAATAGTTTATAATTTATCTTATTCAGGAATAAAAAAATAACACATTACAAACCAATTAAGTTCCATTAAATGAATCATGGTACCTACATGGTTTTACAGATAATAAATAAAATTAAAATAACATTAGATATATGAAAATATAAATACAGTTTTCGTATTATTGACATAATCAAAGTGAGCATGGTTGTAAAAATTATCAGTATATGTGTATGCATATGCATTATTAAAAGCAATAGATAACCATTGAATTTCCACATCACTTAAAATATCAATTCACTGTACTTCACTATATATGATGTCAAGTTACAATTGAACGATACGTCCTATTAAAGGGTTTTGCATGTGATCCCACAATCAGTTTCTTAACTCTTGGGAAAACAATACATAATGTACGAGTATTGTATACTTTTTAAATAAATAAAAAAAATTAAATAACGCTAATAAGATAATTCAGTTGTTTTTCTTAGTCCTCCTCGCTAGGGGTTTCTATGCTGAGGCGGACTAGTTTTCATTTAAAAAAATGATTTTTTAAACTCAAAATGCTGGATAGTTTCTGTTTTTAGCTTTGATAGCTTTACAATCAATGCCTCTAGGCCTAGGCAGAAAACGTCAATTTAGTAATAGGAAAAAGTAATCCTAGCTGCTGCAGAAATCAATCCTGGAACCTGCTTAATCAAAGTCAAATGTAGAGTCCCTCCACACAGCATTCAAAAAGATGATATAGGCCTTTAGGGAAATTATTTCCTTCAGGGTCTCCTGTGTGGAGCTACCGTAAAAAAGGGTATATATAGATAGAGACTACTATAATAATTAGGAAAAAAAAAATTACATATATTTAATAAGTATGCTGCTAAAGGCAAACTTACTCTAAACGATAGTTGTTCTGTCTCAACGGTTTTTCCGATGAACTTAAATAACTATGTACTGACCGCTCTGCGATAACCAATAATTTTACTAAGATGTCACCAAATAAATATTTTACACAAATTGACTATTTTTTTATGAGAATTTTTTATGTGCTGAAAAGATGATGCAGAGCAGTTCTTAAATAATTTTCTTTTAAACCGCCAAAAAAAAAACAAATTTGAGTGGATTTAGAAACAAACATTATTATCTTCTGAAAATATATTTCTTGCCAATCCTAAAATTAAACTGCTGGCAAAAATCAAATACAGTATTGGTTTGTCGGTTTGCCACAAGTCATTAAATTTTGCGATTTACTGTTCTTGCTGACGACAGCTGTATTTTAAACACGTTTCAAAAGCACAATTATTTATTGTATAAGTCGATACGGCTGTCAGTCTTACTTGCTCTCGTTAGCAAGCTTATTTAGCACGGCTTTAATTGTAAGCAGGAGAATAATAACCCGCTCTGGGACGGGAAAAATTTACATACTTTAGTATTAATTAATATTTTAGTTTTAACCCTCTAGTGATTTGATTCAAGTAAAGTGGAATAACTATTTCCATGGCAAGTGCCCACAATAATATGTAAACTGTGCTTTCTAGGGATACACTTATTATGCGTTTTTTGCTATCTTTGTAACATCATTCGGAAACATTAGACGCAGACGAAGTAAAAGAAATATATAAAAATAACATCTTTGTTTACATCCCTTTTAATATGTAAATATCAACATGTTTCGAAAGCAAAGCTTTCCTGGTCATACTAAATAGTATACTAAAAATAATGATAAGTATAGACATATTATTATTTTAGGAAGAATAGACAAATTATAAACATAAACAAAAATTAACACTAAGTGATGAAAGTAGGTAAATAATTAATTTAAAAAAAGTAAAAAATGATTTTCAATTAGAAATTATGAAAAGAAAATATTTTTATTATTAATGTAAATAAAATCAAGAAAATAACAGGGCATACAAAATAAGATAACGAAAGTAATTGTTTTTTTTTTTAATTTTATGTTAACTGTATTCTAAATATAGTTGTTGATGTGAAAATTAAATTAAGAAATAGCTATCATTTTTTTATTTTCGAATAATATTAAATGGACTATCAATACTTTTTCTAAATTCTAAAATTTCAAGTTTATCTAATTATGAACCAGTTGTATTTGCAAGTAAATAATTTAAACCTTTATTTATGTCAAAAGAATGATCTGTTTCCAAAATGTGGTTTGCAAATTCGGAATATTTATTATTACTTAAACCCCCTTCGGTAAAAAGGTACCTTAAATGTGCTCCTTAACTGTATTATTAAAATTTCTTGAAATTTTTCTTGTGTAAAAAACTAACAATTGTTACAAATTAATTTATAGACCCCCAGATTTATTAAAAAATTATATCTTTATTCTTGTTATTTAAAATATTTTATTTTATTTTTATTATTAGTAAGAATGCTGGTTGGATAGTTTATGGGATTTTTTTTATTAAAAAATTTTATGTGTTATTATTAAAATACGTTAAATATTAAAGTAATTAACAAATTATTTTATAATTAAGATTTAGCGTTAACACAGCTATTATTATTAATTTATCACAAAGCTTTTGAAGAAATACAAAAAAATATTTGTCTAAGTTTTCGAATAAAACACACTTAAATGTATGATACCAATATAGCGCCTGTAAAAAGAGCCTAATTTCAATTTTTTTTAGGGATACATTTTTATGGAATATGAGATCTTAATAAAATTCTATATTGTACGTTCTTTTTAATAGACATATATTGAACCAACATTTAAAAAATGTATTATACACCCCCGGTGCCAAAGCTCACTAAAGGAAGCCTCGTCTTACGGATGGGAGTGTGCCTTCTAAGATGACGTTCTTCTCCTCTTCTGCATTTTTGGCGGATTTGAGGACATCCTAGTCTCCTTTGGAGCGTCTTGTCAGTCAGGGTGACATCCTAAAGCTGGATGGCTCTCCAGCCTCCGCGCATACATTGAAATCATACTGTACTTTGCAGCATTTAAGCAAAATTAAAAATACCTGTATATCGTGGAAAGCATTCCGTGAAATTTTTATTTGATAAAATTAGTCAAACATCAAAATATTGTTAAAAGGATATTAATACATTTTAAAATGTATCCAGAAAGGGTCTCAAAATATGAGAATTTTACTGTGCACGAAAATGCTCAAGACTGTATTAATAAAAAATCCTGTTGCAGGATAACACACAGTATCACTTTAAGCACAAGTATAAGATCAAGTAGTTTGTAATGGCGCTCAATTGTAGGAAATGCTAACCATGATAACAATTAGAGTAAAGTTGGCTGAAAGCCCCACACTCTATTTTCTTGGTAGAAAACGTGAAAATAAGGCGAGATATAACATAAGTGACTTTCAGAAGACATAACTAACATTAATAATACACATTAGCTGCGTCAAATACGTGCTATCTTTCTTATAAATAATCTTAGCAGTAAAATAATTTTTTAAGTGAATTTTGAATTTAGAGTTTCAGACTTAATCTTAAATGAGTGGAGCAATAATTATAATTCAAGATATAATAATTTATATTTTAGTATGTAAAACAGGCAATACGCCCAAAACTACATACATGAATGTTTACATAGCAATAATAATTGATAAGTACAGTAAACAACAACAAACATTATCTCGCTAAAATGATGATAATAATAAAAATGATGTGAAAGGTCGAAAACATTACAACGTAGGTGTATAAACTAACTCCTTATCACCTGTGCTGATGGTACACTGTTTTGATACTTAATATTGCATCATCACATTATCAGTTTGATATTAACTTTGTTTTTAAATTGATTAATTATGTAGTTTCTTCAAACGATTGTTATTTATTGTGGCGTCATTATTAATAAATTAATTAAAAAAATATAATTAGTATTCACCACTTTATAAATATACATTGATATTTACATGTTTCGAAAGCGATGCTTTCATCAGCAGGAATATATGAATACTTTTTTATTCCTTAGTGGTGAATAGTAAAAGTATATTTTAAATTATATAATTAAAAATACAGTTTGTGTACACCACTTTAAATAAAAAATATAAATATTTTAATGAAAGTGGTGTATACAAAGTGTATTTTTAATTATATAATTAATAATGACTCCACAAAGTTATCGATCATTTAAAAAAAAAGTATAGTATAATGGTAGGTACTGGATTTTTAGAATCGATATCCACGCGACTTTGGGAATAATTCAAAATATACCTGATTTCTACGCAAGATAGGTAGATACAATGGAAACCACAACTTATCTTCTGTTTCCTTGAAACACTTTCAAATTATTACACTGGTGTCGTAAACCAAAAGTTACAAAACGCTACTAACTTTTCGGAAGAACAGAAACAGTGAAATTATTTTTATGAGATATGGGTAGGTATCTAAAATGTGAGGCAGCATAGATTTACTAATTATGTGTAGAAGTATGTATGAGAGTTGTGTAGAGAGGAGATTGAATGAGAAGGAAATGAACGGTCTAAGTATAGATGAAACTTGAAACCACATAAAAGTGAGTCTCTCTGAATCTGCTAGAGAGGAATGTGGAATAAGTACACAAGGTAGGAAGAAAGGCGATGCATGGTGGGATGATGAAATTAAAGTACTGGTCTCAGAGAAGAAGAAAGCGTGATTATGTCTGATAGCGACTGGCAATGCTCCTAGTGAAGAACGGAACAAAGCAAAAGAAGTATACAAGGGATGTAAGAAAAGAGTAAGTGTTGGAGTGAAAGAACGAAAGAAACGTCTGAAAGAGGAAGAAGGAATCAAAATGACAAAACACTTCCAAGAAAATATTAAACTATTTTGGAAGGAGGTCAAAAAGTCCCGAAATGGTCCAGAAAGCGGATGTATGAAAGTGATAAAATCAAAAGATGGAAAAATGTCAACGAATGAGAAGGAAATAAAAGTGAGATGGATGAAATACTTTGAAGAGGTTTTTGAAAGCAACCCGACTGAAAGTGGTCCCAGTGGCGAATCAGGTATGAATGACGATGGCGTGAATGATACTAAAATCAGCATGGATGAAATTAAAAGAGCGATTAAATGTATGAAGAATAGTAAGGCTGTTGGTTTCGACAATATTGCTACTGAATACTTTAAAGGAGGTAGCCGTATAATTCTCACATGGTTATGCAAGCTTTTTAACCAGTGTTTAGAGGAGGGTTATACGCCATTAGATTGGAGGAGGGCTGTGATCATGCCTCTATACAAAGGTAAAGGGTCACGTATGGAATGTCGAAATCACAGGGCTATTAGCCTGCTAAGTTCAGTTGGAAAGCTGTATGGTAGGATATTGATTGAAAGGGAACAAATGAAAACAAAAGATAAAATATGGGATGTGCAAGTTGCATTTATGAGCGGAAGGGGGTGTATGGATCAGATTTTCTCGTTGCATATGCTAACAGAGAAGTTTCTGGCAAAAAACCAGAAACTCTTCTGTGCCTTTGTAGATCTACCAAAAGCGTACGACCGAGTTGATAGGAAAAAATTGTGGAAGGTATTGTCAAAGTATGGAGGGAATACGAATCTCATACAGGCAATCGCGTCTCTGTACGAGGAAAGCGTTGCATGTGTTAGGGTAATCGGTGATTTTACGGAGTGGTTTGACATCATAAAAGGTGTTTAGCAAGGCTGCGTAATTTCACCGTGGTTATTCAATCTATACATGGATAATTGTATGCAAGAATTGAAAGAGGTGGGCTTGGGCGCGTAAATGAGTAATCTGAAAGTATGTTACTTTTTGTATGCGGATGATGCGGTGCTGATTGCTAACAGTATGGAAGATTTACAGTCCCTTGCATCTAGGATGAATGAAGTATGCATGAAGAACGAGCTAATGATGAATGTAAGTAAGTCTAAAGTCATGGTGTTTGAAAGAGAGAGTGCGAAAACAGTGGGCAATATAGTTGTAAATGACGAATACTTGGAGCAGGTCGATGGGTTTGTATATTTGGGAAGTATGTTTACGAGAGATGGAAAGACTGATAGGGATATTGAAAGAAGGGTGAATGCAGGAAACTCCATTAACGGAGGACTGAACGCGGGTGGCGCTAACAAAAAGTTGTCCAAAGTCCAGTCCACAATGGAGTGCTGATACCAACCCTGATGTATGGCAGTGAGGCATGGAATTGGCAGTAGAAGGATGAAAGTAAACTGAATGCCGTAGAAATGAGATCTCTGAGACGAATGTGTGGTAAAACCATGTATGATCGTGTGGAAAATATTGAAATTCGTAAAGAATGCAAGGCGGATGTAAGCGTAATGAATAAGATTAAGAAAGGGACGCTTAGATGGTTTGGGCATGTGGAGCGAATGAACGAAGAAAGGAGTGTAAAAAGAATGTATGACGCGAATGTGAATGGAAAAAGAAGCCGGGGACGCTCGAGGAAGACATGGCACGATCAAGTGAATCAAATACTTGAGTCGGGCCATGTCAGAAGTCGGAATAACAGAAGAGAATGTATCAGACGATGTATGAATGTGAATGAAGCAAGAAGTGTATGTCAAGATCGAGTTGTTTGGCGGTCCGCCCTCTCTGCCTACCCCTGGGGGGAAACGGCGTGATGGTTAGTTAGTTAGTTATTAAATGTATTTTTCTCATTTTACAATTATGGAAAAAGATTGTATTTTTCCCATTTTACAATTATGGAAAAAAATTGTATTTTTCCCATTTTACAATTATGGAAAAAAATTGTATTTTACATTCTCTAAGATAACATTTTTCAACTAGTAATCTCCACCCCTTTGGTTTGAGACGGTGATATAGAGGGGAAGAGGATGGGTCCCCACGTTACGGCTCCCGTGATAGAGAACCACACCCACGTAGGCGTCAGTGATAAGAGGGGACAGGTTAACTTACCTCAAGGCCAGATGCGGGGCTGATCTCAGGGTCCACCAGGTTATCTCAATTGGTAGAGGCATCACAACTCTGTCTCATGTCGCAGATCGTTCGCAGCCTTATGGGAAAGTAACTAGCTGGTATTGAAAAGAGGCGTGCTTTCTGGATAGGGACGAGTATTTGTTTCATTAATTGTAACATGTATCAATATGTCTGGGGCGGTCTCCGTGGTTGAGTGGTTACGATCCTTGGCTACGAATACGTAGGTG
Source organism: Halesus radiatus (assembly GCA_022606495.2). NCBI lineage: Eukaryota > Metazoa > Arthropoda > Insecta > Trichoptera > Limnephilidae > Halesus > Halesus radiatus. Next base: position 26,740 of record JAHDVE020005901.1, on the reverse strand, counting down.
GCGGGTTTAAGCCCCGGCGTGCGAAGTAAAATTTATTTCTTTGAATTGTTTTATTTCGCAATGCATTAATAAAAAATTATACGTAGTATATTTGCGGCATGTCCCAAAATGGTAGGTACTGAGTCGAATCGTTGCAAAAAATGACTTTAGCCGTGTTTGGTGACTAGCCAGGTACTTCCGAACTTTCCTATTCTCCATCTCTTTCTCCTCCTCAATACCTTCAGCCTCACAACATACCCCAATTTGGGATGCGATAGTCTCACTGGCTCCAGACTGTTGGGATCAGTTGAAACTCTTGTTTGGTTATCACATTTAAAATAAGGGCGTTCAGGACAAAATATTTCATAAACTTGTTCGTCAAATTGTTACAAAAATAGTTATTATAACCTTAAATATGGATTAGTTTAAGCGAACGTTCATATTTTCTTGTAAAGCAACACTGATTTTGAGATCGTGAGAATGGTCACATAGACCCATACCCTTTAGCTGCGTGGTTGTCTATCCTGGAACCCTTATTGGAAGCGTCTTTGACAGAAAAGAGCACAAAATGTAGCATAGATTATTCATAGGCAATTTCAGCATTCCATGTGCTACTCAAATAAATAAATCCACGCGAAACGGTATAATCTACGCCATATTCGTCCATTGAGTAAAATAGTATCAATACAACAGCCCTTTCTTTAAAAGCTCTTTTAGTTCAGTTTTAGCATTTATTTAGGTTAAATAAACCGTTTTTGTTACTTAAACACTTATCAATTTCTTAGACAGATTCATCCAATAAATGATTAATAAACGAGGCCATTGCATGAGATGTATCTTTTATTCTCTTATATATAAAGATTTAAACATTTAATTCTAACATTTAAATCAGCATGGATGAAATTAAAAGATCAATTAAATGTAAGAAGAATGGTAAGGCTGTTGGTTTCGACAATATTGCTGCTGAATACTTTAAAGGAGATAGCCGTATAATTCTCACATGGTTATGCAAACTTTTTAACCAGTGTGTAGGGGAGGGTTATACCCCATTATATTGGAGAAGGGCTGGGATCATGACTCTATAGAAAGGTAAATAGTCACGCATGGAATGTGGAAATCACAGGACAATTAGCCTGCTAAGTTCAGTTGGAAAGCTGTATGGTAGGATATTGATTGAAAGGGTACAAATGTAACCAAAAGAAAAAATATGGGATGTGCAAGGTGCATTTATGAGTAGAATGGGGTTCATTGCGTATGCTCACAGAGAATTTGGAAAAAAAAGATACTTTTCTGTGCTTTTGTAGATCTACAAAAAATATACGACCGAGTTGACAGAAAAAAGTTATGGAAGGTGTTGTCCAAGTATGGTGTGAATACAAATCAAATATGGTTTGGGCATGTAGAGCGAATGAACGAAGAGAGGAGGGTTAGGAGAATATATGACGCGAATGTGAATGGAAGAAGAAGACGGCGACGTCTGAGGAAGACGCGGCACGATCAAGTGAATCAAATATATGAGTCGGGCCATGTCAGAAGTCGGAATACCAGAAGAGAATGTATGAGACGTATGAAAGTGAATGAAGCAAGAAGTGTATGCCAAGATAGAGTTATTTGGCGGTCCGTTCTCTCTGCCTACCCCTGCGGGAAACGGCGTGATGGTTAGTTAGTCAGTAAATATTTAATTCTACTTATGTGCAAACTTTTATATAATAAAAACAAGTTTTTTTCTTCTGTAAACTTAAAATTACTTTGTTTTCTCATTTTTAATAAAATTAATTAGAAATACTTTGTGTACACGTTTTATTTTAATGTTCGCATTCAAAAACGAGAATAACTTTTGCACACACAAATTCGGGTCGATTCACAAGATCCTTATTACAACTTTTGGATAAAGAAATTTGCAATATTTCTCTATTAAAGTATTTAACACCCTCCCTCTAGTAATAAAAACCATTAAGGCGATCGCTTGTTTCGCAATCGTCAAAATCATGAAAATGGTGTTTTTTTGCTTTGAAAGTTTGATTACCTATAATTATTCTAGGTTCTTCAGTAAATTACTGTGAATGGAACACATCCTTGCCCCAAATTTAACCTAACATTTTTTAAATATTTGTTCCTTTATAAGCCTAGAAAAAAATTAAGAGTGAGGGCTGTAAAAATGGTTTGATATCCAGGATCTCCCACTTAACAACAATTTATCTAGTTTTGTTTTATTGCGTAATGTAGAAAAAATTATTACCCATTAGATGACCGTGAAACATTTTGAATTTTAGCCCTAAATATAACAGCATAACATAAAATACGTGTTTTTAATAAAATATTTCTTACGTAATATCGAACAGGTACCCGGAGGTTCATAAAATTTTCAACTCTATAGTTACTGAACGTTAGGACGTATTTCAATGTTCCATTTCTATACCGAGTTAGTTCACGCCCAACTTCGGTGGCGAATAGACGTCTTTATAGTTCGCGTCGCTTCGTTCCGTGCTACTTTTTTAAGATCAATATAGTTTACGCGCAATCGATTTTGAGATTCCCGAGTGATATAGTATAATGGGCAACAAAGGAAATAAAAAAGTGGGTCCACTCAGCGGACTAAGGAAGAGAAAAGTCAACGCTGGAATGTTTGGGTAAGTTCCAATCATCTTTATTTATTATTTACGCCCAAATTGGGATTTACACATAATTACCGTTGCTAGAAATAGTTCATTTAAATATTCTCAGAAAATTTGAAAAAATTTTTATTTCATCAATGTATTTTTTTTACAGGAAACTATATCAACCCGTAAAAAAACAACTCGTATAGAAGTCGCTGATAGTTCCCGGATAACTTTTAACTGTCAATGAAAATGTACAGGTTAGCTGGAACATATTACCTACCCGCTTTTAAAATTGTATTATATTATAATACTCATTTCAATAATGAAACAACCATGAAGAATCTTTGTCAATACGTTTGGAATAACGCAATTTCCCAAAACATCGTCTTTGTTATTTGACGGCGGGTATCAATTTTAGTTTAAAATCATTCCACTTCGCGCGCATTCCAAACCGCCGCACAGTGGTCACGATAAAAAAATTATGAAATCGTCAATTATTTGGTTATCTTGAATTATTTTAATTTTTCATAAAAATTGAATGTAAATTACTTTTTATGGATTTAGCGTTTATTTTTTGATGAACGTGCATTTATAATAATACATTTTTAACAAAAACAACACGTAACAACAAATAAGTGCAAAAGTAATGAAACATGTTTTAATTGCAGATCGAATGTAACAAAGAAAATAATGCACCGCCACAAAATTTCAATCAAAAACGAATATCTTCATTAGATGAGACAGAAGACACGGATTTTAAAAACCATTCTCTTGTGTTGAGTTATTATTTATTTAGATCTCAAAATTAAATAAACTTACCAGTACTTGAAAAAAAAAATTAGTAATATGTAGGTAATATTAGCATATTAAAAAAATATTTGTGTATGTAAAATTTATTACGTGCATAACTTGTTTAATAAAATCTTACTTTACGAAACGTGTACAAAATTAATTAAATGCGTTTTAATTGCAGATCGAATGTGACAAAGAGAACATGACACCGCTAGAATTTGATTATCAAAAATCTTCTTTTCGGGAGATAGAAGAAAGTTCCTAATGGCCTAATTAGGTAAACACTGGATAAATAACTAAAATCAATGTAAAAATATGTATATAAATAAATAAAATCTTAATAAATACTTTTAAAAAGAGTGAAGTAACCAATAAAAAGAAGGCAAAATAAGTAACTTGTAAATGTCTATCTATTTATTATGTAGTTGTGTTCCCATAGTTTCTTCTTTGTAATAAAACTCATAAATTGTTAGTAAACAGGCGCACGGTGGGAATGGACATACTATCAGAACTGGAAGTTGAAGGGGATTTGTTTTGAAGCCTATTACGGGATAATTCTACATTTTTATCTACATCATATTCCAATACTGTTATATTGAACGTAAACGTTAAAAAATGTTTTAATAACAATAATAAACTAGATAATATTGTCGTTCTTTACTGGAGTTTTTCTATGTATTTAAATAATATTAAAACAAAATAAATTAATAAAACAAAAAATATATTATTTCGTTATTTTATGTTTCACGACTTTACCAAGCGTATCCACTGTGTTATTTTCGTTATAAGAGGCGGGTACGTCTTTTCGGCGACCTTTCTTCTAATTGGTTAAACGATACGGGCGATCTAGTCCAAATACGCCCCATTATGAATTTTGTGGTGACCGGTGGATGGCCTTAAAGAATTAGCCGACTTCAAAAAAAGTATTTAGAGATGGATTATGGACACGGGAAGGAAGAATATAGATATGATGTTGCAACCGAACAGAGTTTATTGGTCATGATATGTTTTCTCCTAGATTTTAGAATTTTTATTCATTTATTACATTACAACTTTTCTCTAGTAATATTTTAACATATTTGCGAAAACTTGCTTAAAAAAATTAACAAATTTACGAAAACCTTGTACTAACTTATAATCCATACATATGATCTCTGTTTTCTCCCTTCTATAACATGGATCTCTTCAAGATCCAAGTTCACTACTTCCTATCCTCTAAAAGACCCTATATAATATACGATCAGTTATAACATTCTCCTGATGATAGAAGGGTGCTTCCGAAACCGGTAGAGTGTTAATAAAATAAAAGTGGCTCTCAACAAATTTACGTGTTTTTTATTGTAAATTATGGCGAGTCACAAAGTTAATACTTTTTACAAATATGAAAAATTTATTTCATTATTAATACGTTTTTTTTTAAAGAAATATAAACATTCCCGATCCTAGCTGGAACCAAGGCGCGATGCTAACTCAGCCACTGATCTGTCAATTTTTCCGGTATGTGGGGAGGATAGTGCAGTCACACACATTTCATATCTGCATAGGTACCTACCTACTTATTTATTAGTTACATCTCTACGTATTTTATCACTGAGTGTTTATCGTAACTTCTTCCAATATATGTTTTCTTGCTTGATTGTTGGAAACTTACACCTTTGTGGTTTGACGTATCCATTAAATAAAACAAATACTTTGTCTCGAACCACAATTGTTTTTTTTTTAAATTGAACATAAATCAAATTTATTAATGTTATCCTTAAATTCTGCAAGTATTTTTATACTACTTATTTATACGATTTTATTTATTCCCATCAAATTTTAGTTTGGATGGGTTTGTAAAAATAATAATATACTATCGGTAAAATCGATTTAGTTTATAGTGTAATATTTAAAATTCTCTATTCTGGTTAAGTTTTTAGATTTATAGTGTGTTTTTCCCGTATATAAATGACAATGTTTTCTGAATTGGCTTATTTAAATGTGTTATATTGTTTTGATAATGTGAACGTACTGAGAAGTGGTGAATAAATAATTTTCCTTCATTTATTAATAAATGTTATAAACATAGGATCGTTCGTTCATTTATTAATTTCTAATTGTTCGAGTAAATTTAATCTAAAACCATTTAGGTCTATGAATTAAATACAAAAAACAATTAATGCACTAATTTATTTTAAATTTATTACTAACTGGCTTTGCCTCCTTCAATAATCACTGGTTTAAAACAAAGTGTTTGTTTTATTAAATAAATTACACAGCTGGTTCGGTAATGTCTACCGTATTAACAGCACTGAGGGAGTAATTTTGAGTACGAAGATCACGCCTGAATAGATTGTCTAAGTAAATGTGTAATATTTATACTCGTTCTTTAAGCTATTAGGGTGAAGCGTATTTGGGGTGAATGTCACTAATTTGATAAATAATTATTATTATTTCTACCCGGAGACATAGGAACTAAAGAACAATAAATATTGAAGATTATTAAGACCATAGGAGAAAGCGTAGGAAAACTCGGTAGGATCCAGAAGCGCAATTCCCGTTCTTTTTAAGGAAGATTCCTTATCCTTTCAAGTAAGTGACCAATTACATTATTATTTATTTCAAACATTATTAGTTAGTAAACATTATTAAACATTATGTAGATGTTGACATTTTCAATCGGTACTTCACAATGTTCAAGGCAATTCATGGTAGGCAGAGAGGAGAGTTGTTCCAGCCGGACCGAGTTCAATGAATCCGAATTTGAAGGCGGTGGACTCACTCCGAATTCGCAAATCTAGATTCACTCCTTCCGAACTCACACTCAAGGAACGACTAAGGTTTTGTTTTGGAGTCAGAAACTATTCAATAGTGTAATAATAATAATAATAATACTTGGACGATTTATATAGCGTCGTTTTTGTGAAAAATCACATCATGGGCGCTGTAATATGAACGATTTTTGCGTTCAGAACGGCGGACACGGGCGGACCGAAAGGAAAGAAGGACCGAGTGCGAGGAATCTAGTCCATGTGACTGAACTCGGAATTGGAACCGAGTTCGTAAAATAAGTGGAATTACCCACCACTATAGTCGGTATAGGTTAACCACGGTGGAATGCCCCCTTTAGAATTAGTAACAAAAAAAGGTCATTACTATCTAGTGAGTTAGGTACGGAACGTAATACTGCGTTAAAAGGCGTATTTATGATATTTAGTAATAAAATGCATCATAATATAATATAATTGTTTAAAAAAGTTTTGGTTCAAAACCTTGTTTCACTTGAAGATATTTCATAAATTTATGTTTAAAAATAATCTCTGAATAAGCCTAAGGAAGAAGATAAGGAATCTTCCTTAAAAAGAACCAGAATAGCGCTCCAGGATTCCTCACTAGACAGCAAAACATACATAAAAATAAAATTTCCCTTTAACTACCACCCACTTTTTGAATATTAAGATTTTACTCTCTCAATCACACGCATAATAATATTAAAATAATACTGAAGCAACATAATTTATTGATGTTATTTATATTTTACGAGTATTGTTGTATCAGTAAAATTAAAATATGTTTAAATACAGCAACAGAAAGGCCGCATTTTATGTAAAACTACCAAATAATATAGGCGTGATACATTTCTCAGGCTTACAAGTATTTGCTTAATTCTATACTGAAACCTTTATATATTATTCATTTTCCATTTACCTGAGTACGCTTGTCATGTAAATCTGCGAAACGGTAGATTGAGAGAATTTTTATTTGATGTTCCTTCGCTAGAGGAGCAATGCATTTGCTAGAATAAATAAAGAAGTACTTAGAGACGGGTTTGTATTACTTGATGTCGGCCAACGAGTACATAAATCCCTCCAGCAGATTGCGTTTGGCTAAGGAAAATGAAGAGCGGCAGAGTCTGAATTTCATTAAATGTTGTTCTCGTTTCAATATATGCTGTCGGTGTATTTCAATTTTACGTCCAACATTAATCTAGAGGTTTTACGGATTGTGAAACGTACATTTTAATATCAAATGTTTACTTCGTTGGTTTATGTTTTTATAAAGTGATTTATTAATTATATCTACTCGGCTAGCAATGTTTACAAAATTACACAATTTACACAAAATCACAGCAATAAAAAAATGTTTTATAGTGTCAAACCAGGATTTAAAAAAAAGTATTTATTAATAACCGTTGTTACGTAACGGAACACCACAATCCGGTTCGTAATTAAATTTACATATTTAAATTGAAATATAATTAAAGATTTCTAATATATCAAACTATAGATACAATACCCTCCGCTGGCTCAATCTCAGAGGATATTTCGTGTTATCAGTTCGTTTTTGTCAATTTGAGAAACCACCGCTCCAGGATATATAAATATAAATGTAAAATGCAGGAATACGAAATTCAATATAACAATTGTCTTTTGCTATAAAACATGTCTTGCGATAATGCCTATATTGAATAGCCATGATTCTACGACCAGGAAAAAAATTCTTGAACCTCTTTGTGGACGCATGTATTAGTTTAGCTTAATGATTTGAAATAACATCCAAAACTGACTGTAAATAGACAAAAACTCATAATAACATTGAAATAAATGTTACCCGGCCATTTTCCCATCTCGAACTGTTGATACAGAGTCCCCGCATAGTAGGCCAACGGGAGAAGAAAACCAATGAGTTGAGATGCAAATAAATGACACTTTTATTCTAATGAAGGACATACTTTCATAATAGGTTAAAATAATGATCTTACAATAATATAGAAATGGTCACCAAAACAACCGCTCAGTCTCGTTTCCAAATTCCCAATCCCCGAAGCTAGGGTCCGTGCTCCCGATATCCCCTTTTTTTCAACCCTCTCCTTTAATACTACTCGTCAATGACCACAATCCTTAGTGTTGCCCTCGGCGGAGACAAATATCAAAAATTGTGTACTTGACGGTAAATAATAACGGGACTAGATGTGTATCTTTTTCTTATTACGAATTGCTTCATAACACCGTTTTAATATTGTCTTTGTGATGGAAGGGTACTTCCGTGGTAGAGAAAGGTGTTTTATAACAAATGTATGTGCTTATTTTGTACTTATTTACGTTAATATTTTCTATTTTCAAATGAAACGGTAACTTGGTTATGTGACAATATAATGAAAAAAAAGAATAATAACTTTGTGTACATAACTTTTATTTATTATATCCTTTTGCTGACCGGGTTTCGCTATTACCATAGCTTCCTCAGGGCAGTATACTACTAAACTATGAACTAAGATACACAAGTATTATAGGCACTAGTTTACTGCATAAAAATGGAATAGCCATTAGACTAGATATTTTATAAGCATTAGAAATAAGGAAAGCCAAAAACACTAACATTATACTCCTTAATAATCGCATAAATTTAAATAAAAGTTTATAGCACTTTTTGTCCCGTAGTTACATGAACTATGGGTAACCAGGTATATTTTAATGGCTCGTTAAAATATTTCATTCAGCTATGATAGGTACTCATCATTAGGGTAATATCATTTTTAGAGTTCGCCTTGGATGACTGCGACAAAATTCCCACTAATATTTTACCTAAGTATTTTATTATGTGTTTTCCTATTTACATTAATTTGTTTGATACAGTAACTGTAGCATAATGGTAAAGTACTGTCAGCAATAAAACAAATTTCAAGTCATAAATCAAAACAATATTAGAAAGCAATGCGACTCACTCCTGACATAGATGATATATATATATCATAGATTTTTGGCATAATTGTGCCAGTTTGATGATGCTCGTGATAGTGTGAAACCGGTTCGGTCGAAGATAAATACGTTGAAAAAAGTGATAATGGTTTCTTAATAAATTCATTTTAAAGTGGAATTCCACCATGAAATGACAGTTTTAAAATTAGTAAAAAAATGATTTTTACTTTTAAACTTGAAACGTTACAAGAGTTGTTTTAATTTGAATCATTGTTACCCTTCTGTGTTTTCGGTTGCATTGAAACAAGCACCGTGTTGCGCTGCATTACGATATTAAACCAGAGTTTTTAAATTTTATCCTACAGGGGAATATTGTGCTTTCAAAGCAAAGGTTGTAGTTTATTAGAGCAAACTCTCAAGGTTAGCCATCCTTGGAAAAAGTTTTTTTGTGCTTTGTAAAAAATCTCTACTTTGAGACCATTTTGAATAGAACTTATATTTTCCCACTCGTTAAAATCGAGGAACGGATTATCAAAAAAACATTTTAGTAGTTAAATCATTATTTTATTTACAGAAAAAATCAATTACTCCGTGGCTTTACCTCAAATCATAGAATATAAATATTCTTTATTGTAATAATCATTTATTAATCATACCTAGTTTGTCGGTCTACCAAGATCACAGTCCTCAACAATTTTATAATTTAATAATTTGTTTAGTATAGATAAAATCCAATTAAATGTTGTTGGAGAATTGCAATTATTTGATTATCTTTTAACAACATTTGTACTGTTAACTTACATCTCGTACATGTATATATACATGTGTACATTTATAATTCTTTTTTTTGTAGGAAAACTTAGCCTAAATAAAATATGATAGTGCACAATAAAGACCCCAACATGGGTAGAGCACCAAATGATACAGAAATTACTTATAGAAAATAAAAATTCTAATTAGAACACAAAAAGCCACCATGGAAATTATATTTAAAATTCCTGTAAGAACTAGCACTGACGAAATCTTCGACAAGCTTAACATTATGTCAATAAAATAATTATACTCTTAAACAATACTACTTTACATTCATAAATACAGAAAAACATGAAATAATAACAATCACACATATTTTAAACACTAGATCTCAGAGTCAAAAACACAAACAACAGGAAACCACAAACATTACATATGAACAAAAAAACTTCCTATACTATTGTACTAAACTTTACAACAAAATTCCACTCTCCTTCAAAAATCACAAAATCCATAATAAATTTAAATATGAAATAAAACACTGGATTCGTTACATTAGGGAGATCTGAAATAGAAAATATATTCACATCAAATTTAATATAGACTAACGCTTAACTGCACTTGAATCACATCATGTTACAATTATTCTATTTTTTCAAGAAAAACATCAATTTAATATAATGTATTTTCATATTTCTCAACACGGGAAATCCCAGTGACTATATCATTATTTGTTATTTTGTTATAAAAAAAGAAGTTAATAGAACATTATTAATATTATTACATTTTTAAATACCTATATGCGATAATATGAATTATTGGACAAAATCAAAAACCACAAGAATAAAATTTAGTTACGTACCTTATTATAGGCATTAAACATCAATCAAAATGGGTTTTTACGAATCAAGATACTCTAAACATGTCCGTAGTATAACTAACACTTATTCTGTTTTGATAAAAATAAGTTTTATTAAATGAAAGCTTATCTTGAATATATTCATAAAAAAATGAATTGTTATTTATAAATACCGATTCGTGATCTCGTCAATATCGCATTTCATTCGGCTGTTGGCGAACACGTTTGGAGTATATATTCACAGAATTTTCTTTCGGTATTTTTGCCAATGAAATTGACACCCTTGGTGTGCAGGTTTGGAAAAGGGAGGGTACTTTCGCGTAAGCGTGAACGTATAGCAGTATTGATTGTAAAACGGTCAACACTGGGTTCCATATTAAAAACGGATCACAGCATATCTCTTTATATTATATGATCTGAGGGCTTGACATTATAATTTAAATGAAAAAATTCAATAGATCGAGAGAGTCCGACGGGAGGGGTCATGTTTTCTCCCTCGACCTGCCTTTTCCGATCCGCCACACCACGCGGCTGGTGGGCAGACATATCTGCCGGCGAGACCTGGACAAACATCATCATTTAAACCCGGGTATCCCTGCTAAATCACCAAACCTAGCAAATCACTTGGAGTTACCTATAACAGTGCTATTAGTTATCCAATTAGTGGTTAATAAACCTTTAAAATAATATTCAGATAATTTAAGGAATTTTGAATTGTGCTACACAAAAAGAATTATTAGAAAAGTGCACAATATCTAAATTAAATAACAGAAGGAAAATAAACTTTAGAAATAATATTTAGAAGAATGTAAAGAAAAAAAAATAATGATAAAGTAAAAATAGTGTTATGCAAAAAAATTATAAAAAAGTAAACGATGTCTAAACACTGTTCTTTGAAGTATTGTTTAATCTTTTTATATGAAAACAGCTTTCAATTTTCTCTTAAAAGTACTGCATGTATCAAAGAATATGTCGGAATCCATCAAAGTGTCAATTTGATTGAATAACTCGCACTTCTTCTGATTGGATCCGGCTAATGTGGAATAAGTCATTAAACATAGTTGATGTGGGTGGTATTTTAATGTTTATTTGTTAGAGTAAGGTAGGACAGTCGATAATGTTATTGCACACTTTATATTGGGTAATGAGGTCAAGGTATTTTGTCTATCATACAGACAGGACAGGTAGAAAGCAGTTTATCCGATGGAAATTGTGATTCTCGTCAGGATTTTGTCACAAGATCAAATATAGTTTATTTGAAATTTATCTTTCATCTGACTTCATATTTTGTAACCATATTTTACGTGACCTGCCGGACAAATTTTCTACAGGATTATCTCAACTTAACGTAGGTACGGACGTGTCCAAAATAAGAATAGGGGAACGCTGATTAAAATGCCCTACTGTTTCACATTCAAATTGACTGCTAAGGGACGGAAACACCGTAGAGATTTAGCGGGTGGATAGCTACGATAATTGGTTTTTCGGTTGTATCGGCATACTATAAAATATATTTCGCAGTTCATTTATTTTATAATCCTCCTGTTGGTGTAATATCAAGGACATCATGAGCACACTATGTAAGCCAGAAATCTAATATCATCTTGGATGTAATTCAACACTCGGCACATACTAACACCATACTTAATTACAATCACGAAGTACACCAACACAACACAAGAAACCGTATCAAACTACATATACCAATAATAGACTCAACGAAATATCGACTAAAATCTTTGGAATGTATAGCTTACACACAATATAATAAATTACCAAACGACATTAAAAATGCAACCCAATATGAAAGGTCTCAAAGTAAGATGCTTAAACAATATTTTTCAAAAGAATACCTTAAGGATTAATGCTGTGATGTGTCTCTCTAATAAGTATAACTATATAATGTACCAGTGATGTGTTTATTACAAATGCTAATTATGTGTTGTAAATGTTGTTAATGTACTTTGAATATTAATTATGTATTTTAAATATTAAGTATGTTTGTTTCTAAAAACTATACTGCAGGTTCAGCATGTGATCCCACAATCAGTTTCTTTACTCTTGGGAATACAATGCATAATGTATTGCATACTTTTTAATAAAATAAAAATTCAGTAATAATTACAGGGATTGAAGTGGAATTTTCTAATCGACTTCAATTATTATCTCTTCATGATTACATTTGTTATGTCCGCTGAGCCCTTTCCTATATAAAATAAAAATGTGTTTTTATTTCATTTTTTATGTAAGTACCATACAAGAGTCTCAGCTGATCCCAACCGTCTGGAGACAGTGAGACTACAGCAACCATAATTGGGGTACGTTGTGAGTCTGAAGGTAGTGAGGAGAGGAAGGAAATGAGAAAAAATGAAGGTGGGGAAGTATCTGGCTATTCAGATCTGGTCACCAAACATGGCTAAAGCCATTTTAAGTAATGTTTCGATTCTGAATGGTGGTCTTTCACCAGGGCGATACAAAAAGTATCTGTCACTCCGGATTGAGCCGCAAATAAACTACATAGTATTTTTAATTAGAAAACTGTGAAATGACACAATTTAATCTAAAAATGTACTTGCGCATGTCGGGATTCAAACCCGCACATCCAGATTCATAGCCAAGGATTGTAATTACGGCCAGGACTCAATAATGGCTCAATCACTGTTCACGTTGAAAAGTAAAATTTAGGGCCAAACTCAGGTAACATAACACAAATGATTTTTCTCTAAGTCTATTCGGGTAGTTCACGAAAAATGTATAAGGTTTCAAATGACATAAATCTGCAATCTTTAAATTCTATGAAATACATCCCAAAATGTCTGAAAATAGGTGCGGTTTGAAAACCACGAAAGTAATTATGAACGTCTTACCTAAAACTTCAGTACATATTTAAGATAGAATTTAAATTACAGTTTGGGGATTAATTAATTATTGTCTTTTAAAACCTTATACATGTTTTTAAATCGCAGTGTAGAATTTACAGTTAAATAATCTGTGTTATTTCTTGAGTTTGTGACCTGCAAAGTGTGTATTTTTCGGTTCTGACGGTTAATATAACAACTTAATAGGTTTAAAAAACTTGCACAAAGTTTTTTTAATGCTGTAACTAACTAACTAACCATCACGCCATTTCTCCGCAGGGGTAGGGAGAGAGGACGGACTGCCGAACAACTCGATCTTGGCATATACTTGTTGCTTCATTTACTTTCATACAATGTCTCATACATTCTCTTCTGTTATTCTGACTTCTACAGCGGCCGATGTTGGAGATAGAGGGATTCGAGCTCGATTCTAATTTGGAGTAAATTGTATGTTAAAAGACAAAAGAAAAGTCGTGGTAGATACTACAGTCAATAGTTTTTTCGTACTTGGGGAAAGGCCAATTAATTATGTTTATGTTACAGGAGAAATAACGAATGGCAACGGGTTTAATTAAAATTCTCTTTAAAACAATTAAGACAAACCTTTCATAATTCGATAATAATTAAATGGCGTAAATACGATTTTTTTTAATGAAAAACCTTTGTAATTTTTTTCACCTTATTTATTTTCGACCGGATCAGTTTCACCATATCACGGGCATCGTCAGAATGGAACAATTAAAATTAAATCTAAGGTATATATAGCAAATATATACAAATTTCAAGTCATAAATCAAAACATTATTAGAGAGCAATGGGACTCACTATTGAAATAGATGCTATACGCGTATATACGTCAGTCTTACGATGCCCGTGGTAGGGTGAAAATGGTCCCGTCGAAAATAAATAAGTGGAAAAAAGTTATAAAGCTATTTTTTAATTAAAAAAATCATATTAAAATGGAATTCTTCCTTGAATTGACAGCTTTAAAATTAAAAATGACGTAAACAGATTTTAACCTTCAAACGGTCGCTTGGCGTCGAAACAACCGCGCATCTTCCTTTTTCCTCTTTTACGAGCTTGTCTTGTACCATATTATTGTATTTGCTCTTCCTGGCAAGCTGAGATAGATATATAACGAACCATTGAATCGACTATTTATTTTTTACATTACTTATTACTCTAATTTTTTTCATCCATTTCAAATCAACTTCCGCGCTGTATGTAGAATTCAAAGGTCACTAGAGCGAAGAGCGCCAAATTTAAAACACGCGCCTTGATTGCGATGATGTTGAAGAAAGCACCTAGAGAAACATCCAAAGGTACATGCTAAAAAAAAGAGGCAATCAAAAATCAACTTCGTATCCTGCACGAGTACCCTAATGTAATTGATGAAAATGAGTAAAAGTTTTTTGAATCATTTGATTATTCCTAGAAACGATTTTTGAAAAAAAAAGAAATGAATGAACTGTAATTTGTAATTTTGTGTAATTTTTTCGCATATAAAATAGTGTTATTGTTACATTGGTCGATAAGACTACACTCGACACCTTTGTAATAAAAGACCGCGTTCCCGCTTGAAGGTTAATAGTAAGTGCTTCACAGGAAAATGATTTCAATTATCGCGATTAAATCTTTTCTTACCGAAAAACAATTTGTATATTAAATTTATACATAAAAAAAGTTGTATAAATAAGTCATCTTATTGATGTGGACTAACCACAGTTTTATAATGGCTTTAAATGACGAAAGATCTGACACAATATTAAAACAAAAAAAAAAAACAAATTACTTGGTTAACCTTGCAATAACATAAAAAAATGTGGGCATATTTGCTGGAAAAATGTAGTAGTTTATTCCCGGTGAAGAATGCTGTGTTTCCACATAAGTACATAAAAACTATCTAAATAATTAACTAAGTCTATTCTGGTAAAAAATATAGAACTGTAGAAACTTGCTACATAGATACATAATAGAGACGAATTTATATAAATAATTTTATACATTTTTTTGGAAATTAGACAGAACACTTCTTTTTTTAATAATAGAGCAAGGTTTAAATATCGCATTACTTACCGTGCTCCCATTTGGGGATACGCAGCTCACAAACATATTAACAAACTACAAATCCTGAAAAACAAAGCCATTCGATTAGCATTGAATACGCCTGGGCATTCACGGAGATCAGAGTCAACACTCTACATAATGACTACTATAAATATTAATCTGATATATATTTTATAGTAACAGATTCGGAAAAGTTTTATGCCGGTCTAGTCGGTCATAAAAACTCATCAATAAACACTCTCGCTAAATACAGCGAAAACGAAATATTTTTAACAATTATTTTTTATAAACAATAATTATTAGCCTGAAACACTCATCCAAATTGAAAAAAACCTTCCGAGAAAAGATAAATGTCGCCGACAGGACTCGAACCTGCGCCCTTCTGATATTCGGTCAGATGCTCTACCGTTGAGCTACGTCGGCTTATCGCAAACCCGCCAAGTTAATCAATATATACTAGTGTTTCATTCAATAATTACTGTTTTTTATTATATGTGCAGGTTCGAGTCCTGTCGGCGACATTTATCTTTTCTCGGAAGGTTTTTTTTCAATTTGGATGAGTGTTTCAGGCTAATGATTATTGTTTATAAAAAATAATTGTTACAATATGCGCTATGCACAAAAATCTTGTCTTAATAACTTTAGTTAATCAATTAAGAAATATTTTTATATCAAAAACCAAAATCAATTCTCCGTAGGAAGTGAAATTTGCAGTATAGTTATTAAGTTTCAATTCACCCACTCACCGCCAGTAAACATTCAAAAGTAAATAATCATTATATAAACATTTTAAATTATGCTAGAGTTAGAAAACTTTTAGTTTAGGTACTTTGTATACCAATCATATAAAAATCATCGCATATGCGAAGCTTACTTAAATTAGTTTGAATTACATACCAAAAAATATATATTTCCTCCATAACTCGAATGAGACTAGGTCACACTTTTTATCGTAGCCATCTCGCCAGGTTTCACATGGTTAGCTTGTCTTACTGTGATTGTAGGTCAGGGGATACTTTCAACCATCATTTATTTGAGTGTACTATCAATGACCAATTTCGAAACTTTATGCATGAATTGTTAAAACTTAAAATTGAAGTCCCTTCCAGTATTCATACCCTTCTAAGTCTCAACGCTCTTCAAATTTTACAATATATTAGCAAAATATATTTATAAAAATGGCATTAATATTTAAAGCATTGGGGATTAAAAACATATAAATTTAGGCTGCAACTTATTTGCTTCAATTTTATTATCCCAATTATTGTATACTGTTTAAAAGTAATTAACTTTTATAACAATCTTTACTATAATAATCCACTGTTTAAATGTGACAAAGATCGCACCTAATAGGTAACAGCCATAAAATAGCAAAAAAAAAACTTACTTTGAACTGACATCTTATAATAATAAATAAGTTGAATGGCGAGTTTATTAGAGATACTGATATGTAGTATGATGTGTAGTATGACCATGATTTTTTTTTTCTAGGCCTTAGCCCATATATATCGTCACCCATTTGAAATACTTACAATATTCAATACACGGTGCCTATTGTGACGGCTCTGACGGGGGCGCTAGTGTAAGGTGGCCTCCCCAAGTTGGCGACAGTGTGACGATTTCAGGTTGGGGAACAAACCCCACTCTAGGGCGCCAGTGTGACGATTAGCACGTTGAAGCGCCAGTGTAAGGGCCTCACGGGGAGAAATCACATAAGAAAAAGAAATGTTATGGTTACCGAGAGGCCAACCGTTGAAACGGCCGACTCTCAGCTCTCCTCGCCTAGCTCTGTAGGGTAGAGTAGAGACTCCTCCTCTCAGGATCGTAAATCGGCTTCCGCCTCATATCTGGCCTATGAAACAAGGGGCTCCCATACCATTCAAATGAAAGAGTTTAGTTCTCAGTACAGAGTTTATTGCGAGAGGATACACATTATATTTACATCAAAACATACAATTGATTTTACCTAAAAAACATACATCCTGCCTATGTTATATTGAATTTCTCTCTCTCTCTCTCTCTCTCGGGAATTAAATCGGATATTTACGGGAGGCAAGTAATAATATCAGCACAGTTAATAGGGGTAAGATACAGCTTACAAGATCCATGGCATTGAGGCTCACGTCCTCCCATAGTCTTCCTGACGGTTCCAATGCCGGTCTTGTTCTGCCGCGTGAGCGACGCGGTGACCGGCGGAATTCTTGCCCTCGCGGAACCGGAACCAAATAAAATCCGCGCACCTTTTACCGAGCGGCTAGATACTGTAACAAATTCGTTACGTAACACTATATTAATAATAAAGTTTCAATTACAACAAGTAATAACAGCAAAACGCATTTTAGCATTTATTCATACATAAATGCACATCACACCACAATCTACATATTTGCCCTAATGCTGGACACTGAAATGCTATCCGAAACGTTGGCTACACGAGGAGGAAGCGCAACACGGCATAATCCTAAACACAAAATACTTTTGTAAACCTGAAAAGTGGAAACAAGTCACAAAGATTTTTTTAATTATAAATTCACATTAGCAATGAATAGATATTTCGATCCCTTGGAATAACAAGGTTTCAATTGATTTTGACTGATTTGAGTTATTGATTGGAAATAATTTCAACTGCACTAATCTTTTTTTCTTCTATAGCACCAACAAAATCTAGTGAATATTGATGGAATTAGAAAGTGTTAAAAGTAAAAATTACTATAGTTTAATTCACTCTAATTTGTGACACTAAGTTTCAACTGCGCATGGAACCTTGTTATTCCAACTTAAAGTTACCTTGTAACTCACTTCACAATTGATCCATACGGAGCGTTCCATCCGACGAAATGTTAGGTTTCCATGCGTTGCGATTATAAGTGTTAATTAGAGTGATTAAAGCGTGATTCTTTATTAAAATGATTGATTACGAGGATTATAGAGATCCTGGAATACCTTATAAGCTATCAAAGAGCGATTTTGATACATCTATCGACTATTTTCGGTACGGATTTCCTGCAGATATAATAATAGAAGTGATGTAGCATGTTGCTTCATCTCACATGGTGGAATCGCACTACTGCCGTGCAAAAACATCACGGCAGTATTTTAGAGTCGAATCTGGACGTGGTGAAAATGTACGATTAGAACACAAAATATTGCGAAGAGATGAATAAAACCGGCGGTGAAATTAAGCATTTACAGTCATATTTTCATGACCGAATTTAATTTAAGTTATCATACAAAAAAATCTGATAGATGTAATCCTTGCAAAAAATATCTGGATGAAAACGATGATGATCTGTTGACTGAATATTTGTTATTAAAGTATGAAAATCATATTCAAGATAAGATGAATATTAGAGAGGACAGGAATGCTGATAGGAAATACGATATACCCGACCTTTGTTTTGATTTACAAAACGTTATATCATGTCTGAGAGCAGACGTAAGTTCCTTCTATTATAAAATAAAATTGAACGTGTACAATTTAACTGCACACTTGGTAACCAAAACCATATATTTTGTGCGATATGGAATGAGAACATATCGGGTTGTGCTAGAAATGACTTATCGAGTGCTTTCAAAAAGATTTTCTAAAGGTTGTTGAGAATAATTTCACAGAATTGGTAACGTGTGGTGATTTGTGTATACCGCAAAATAATTAAATAACTTCGATTACCAATATCTGGCCATTCGTTCATACAAGTTAACAGTGCTCAAAGTGCCATTGAGAAGATCATGTTCAAGACCGAGTTCTTTTCTCCACTCCAGTCTCATGGGAGTACAAAGTCAGTGAATAGAAGAAAGCCACATATACTTTTGCAAATGTGCGTTGATGATTTTAAAGATTATGGCAGTGCTTCGAAGCGAATACCATTTTTAAAAGTGTCTCACTTTAGTTTACACAAAACATGCGTGAAGTGGAGTATAAAAATGGCTTTAGCTGTAATGTTTTGATAACTGAAAACTTGTGATAAAACGAGAAGGAGAAATAGTAATTTAAACGAATTTCCACATTGATTGAACCGAAAACGTAAGAAACACGCGAGTAATTGAATCTCAATAAAAGATTCACCATATAAAAAAGTCGTTATTCTCCATACCTCTGGAAGACCGAAAATATTACCAAGCATTGCTATAGTTTTAAACATTGGTTTATTTAACACACGGGTTAATACATAGTACTGGTAATTCAGTTATATTTTGTACCATTTCGGATATTATTTTTGTTTGTTTTATTTTAATAACCGGAATTACTTAGGTGCATATTATTATTTTGATTTATATTGTAAAACAAATCTTATATTATTATATTTATTCCCGATTTTAAGGATCTTGTGCTTATCTTTTTTACCGATTTATTATTGAACATTCTTTTTTCATAATTATAATTATTATTTTTGCTGTTTAATAATCACAACATCTCTAAGAATAAACTATTATTGATCTCTTTTATTTATTGTTTGATTGCATTCCTAAATTTCGTAAAAGTGTGAATTTCAACACAATTTCTTAAAAAAGAAGTACCCCAAAAACTTAATTACTTTACTTAATTACTAATTCACTTAATCGAAATCAGTCAATTGCATAACAAGGTTCCAACTAATAAAATTGCTTTCATAGATTTCTTATTTCTAATTAATACTGTTCCTTGATAATACTTGAAATCAGTGAAGAACCTATAGCTAACCGTATTTGCATACTCAAAATTATATAAAGTTTAATTTGTATTGAAAAACATTCATTTAAATCTTTGAAGCCCGTTATCTCGGAAAAGGGTAAGTGTCAGATGGAACCTTGTTATTCCAAGGGGCCGATTTAGAAATCGTTTCTGTTTTTTTCAATTATTTATTTTTCTCTACCTATCAAAGAGCCAACGAGATAAGTATACATTTTCTTCAAGCAAATAAGCAATAAAATGCTTCCGGATCCTAGTATCTGATATCATCTGTAAACGTAATAAGAAATTCTCAATTCAAAAATATTTTTGTATCCTTTGTTTGAGTTTTATTGTGTAGGTATTATTTGCAAACGGGAAATTTGAAAAACTATCACCTTATTGAATTATTTCAGAAGGTTGAACATCCACTGACATGGAAGAAAGTGCCTCAAATGTTTTTTTATGTGCTTCAACATAAGAATTTGTTATTATCTATGAAGCGGAAAATCGTTTTTTGCGAATGAAAAGCTCTGCAGCAATGAATTTTGCATAGATTGCTTGGAAAAAAATGTATGTTTAAGTAACTTTTTCAATAAAATATGATTATTAATAGTTATTGGTAGATTTTATTGTAAAAAATAGAAGACGGTACCTACTCAATTGGTCGAAAGGAATTCAACGTTATTTAAAGATTTTGATACTCAAGAGTCCTAATTGCAACTTTTAGTGATCTTATAATAGGCAATGATTTTTAAAATTTTGGAAAATATTCGTAACGACAGGTTATAGAAAGAAATTGTAGAGATCAATTTACCAACCACCTAAAAAAAATACTAAATTTAACAGCCCCCGTGTACCAAAATTAAAAAAAAAACAACGCCAGGTTCGCTGCCGGCGACTCTAGTCGGAGCCACGTGAATTATGAGACATCAGCTTCTTGCAGGCACTCATCGCGGGTAGTTGTTGTTTGCTGTCGCCGTTGGTGTAGAATATTTACTGATATTTTACGCCGATTAGTATTCCAAATTTTAATGTAATTATTTTTATACAATATATTTGTATATTTAAAAAGATAAAATATGTTTTTTTAACATATAAAAAATAATTCTTTCATGGTGAGAATCAAAATCATTCAGGCAGTCAATTCTTAAGTCCAGTATTTTTGCAAATCTACTGAATGAGATCAGATAACTTGCTGGTTTTATAGTTGGACTAAAAATATTTATTATTGGGAAAGCAATAAATCAAGGAATAAGAAAACTAAACCTTCGGCTTCAAATGATGTTTTGAATTCATTAGCTTATTTGTAGCTGTGGCCTCCACGGAAAACAATATACTATTTGGCTCACTCGAAGGTCGTGATCTTAAAAGCAAAGTGTTCGTAATGAAGCTTTTTGAAATGTACAAATTATGCTAATAAATTTTATGTGACCCGCTCTCGTGAGAGATACTTCAGATATAATAATATCCAGAAGTTACTTTTTGACCGCCAGATCGAATCTATGGTTGCAAAAGCTTAGCCAATATATGTGGCTTTATCTTAAGAACCTGAAAAATTTTGAAAAAGGTAAACACAATGAAAATGCTGTACTTCGCGTGCGTATTTGGAATATGTCTCTCAAGTCAATTTATTAATTTAAGAACAATATATAGTATATTTGCACACGTTCCAGAGTGGAAGATACTCTCAGTATCGCCCTGGTGAAAGACCACCATTCAAAATTGAAATGTTGCTTGAAATGGCTTTTAGTCGTGTTTGGTGACCAGATCTGAATTGCCGGGTATTTCCCCACCTTCCTCTTCCCCTTCTCCTTTCCCTCCCCATAACTTCATCCTCACAACATTCCCCAATTGGGGATGCCATAGTCTCACTGGTTCCAGACGGTTGGGAGCAGTTGGGACTCTTGTGCGATATTCATTGAAAAAAATAAAAAAAGTCTGGAATCGCAGGTACATATCACATACAGAAAGGATTGATAAATTACAAAACCGTTTTCTATAATACTTCGATTTTTTAGCTATCGTCCTTATTTGAGTCATGAGGAGTCAGCCGCGTTTTTCGGGATTTCGTCACTAGAAAGCTGTAGAAATTCCAAAGACGTCCTGTTTTCATAAAAAAAATAGCCACCTCTGTGATAGATTGCCCTGAATTACTTGAACGAATTCAATTGAAAGTGCCTAACAAATCATACAAAACCACACACTAAACCTACCTCAATGAAACACCAACTCAAAATAAAAGACCCTAATTTACCGCGCTTCACACGTTTTTAACACTTCATAAAGTGAGTTCGACTTGTTCAACTCAGCCCTATATAATTTCAAACCAAAAATCAATAAATCACATTTACACAATACGTATTACTCTACACAGACTAGATCCTTTCCCTTCCCCTCCCTCCCATCATCCTAATCTCATAGGTTAACCTTGTAACTTTTATTTTTTTAATTGGGTAATTTAAATACTTAAGGGAAAATCTATTATTAGTTATTTTTTTAAATATATTTACCATACATAATAATTATTGTAAACTGTTGCTTTTCCAAATAAAACAAAATAAATGTCTTTCTAACTAAATCTGTGGGAAATACTCTCTGCATCGCTCTGGTGAGAGACCAGCTTTGCAGAGCTAGGTACCTATTCTCCGACCTTTATTTATCTAATCTCGTTTCCTATTCCACGACTTACAACATCATAACATTCCCCAAATTGGGATTCCATATAGTTACTGATTTCAAGCGATGGCATACATTTGAGTTATTTCTTTTCTTTTATCCCCACCAAAAATAAAAGCACACAATTATTGTTCCCCATCATCTTTCTTTGAATACAGAACTCCAGTGAAAAATATAATGTCTTCAAAAATATGTATTCGTATAGATCACCAAACGCCGATTCTGAATATATAACTTTTATTATATACTTGCTGATGTGTACCCGGTCTTGCTCAGGATTTTTTTTTTGGAATAAAGTTATGAAGTTGTGAATTCTTGCTTGTCATTAAGGTGCCATAATTGATTTCAAAGTGAAAGTAACTATCTCCAAATAAAGAAACATTCATTTGAATATTTTATTTCATTGCAAACGTTTATTTTTTCAAAATATATATAAATCATAAAGTTCTTAAGTAGTTACCTACTCGTGTTTTCCATTTTGAAAATATTCTACCCAAAAATAAAAAAAATCATGTCATCAAAACACTGTGTTATGTTGGCACCATTGCATTTGGAACATCTGACGTCACGTACGCATTCTGTTTTTGGAATAGTGTGGAACTTTTTAAATATGCATTTTGTTTATTTTTGGCGTTGTTTAAACTTAATTTGGGTGACTTGGAGTTCCACAATTTTTGTTCCATATAAAAAAAACTATTATTAGTCGAATAAATTAGAAAATTCACGAATAAACTAATTATGAATACGGATATTATGACAATATTAATGCTCAATACTATTATCATTCTTTGAGTTAATGTTTCTAAAAGAGAACATAATTTTATAACTTATGTTTAGTTACGATTTACTATGAATAGTGTGTAAAACTATGTACGTTAAATCTCATCCTTGTTTTGACATTTGATATTCTAACCCCAAAACCGACCGGTCATAGATTTGGAGCACTTTGGTGGGTTTTGAAAAATGAAAACTCTGAAAATCATTACAACTTTGAAAACTGACTTTAGAAAAAAAAACGAATATACTGGTATATAAGTTTGAACGTCATTATTGATTTATCTTTATTAAACTGGAATTCCTAATTGACGTTATGTATCAGTGAAACCAATATCCCAATTTAATTACGTCTACTACTAACAATTTGACTGTTATCATTAATTAGAAGCAATTCAAGTTAAATGTTTTTAAAGATAGTTTAAGGGTGCGTAATTGATTAGAAGGGAGAAATATCGTTTTACATAGAGGGTTGAATTTCTCTTCAGTGGAAATTATTTTACATCCCACTTTATATTTTTTTCAGTGTTTCATTCCGACTACTTAGAGACAGTTGGATTCTTATACTTCTTTCCAAATACTTTATGGGGAGGAGTAGGCTTTAGAGTGGGTTGGATAATTTGGATATTTAGGAAGGGTTTTAAAAAACTGATGATTTTTCTGTTTCCGGGAGCAGGGCAGAACCTGCAAAGGCCTCCGTGGTTGAGGAGTGAATTCCTCGACCACGAATCTAAAGGTTGAGGGATCGAATTCCGGCGTGGGCAATAAATTGTGTTTTTGTGTTCGTAGAAAGCAATCCCTTGTATTAAATTGTTTTATTTCATATTAAATTCATATAAAATAATTTATTGTAGTACATCTACTTACGTCGTAAGAACTGTTGTGTAATATTCAAATATTAATAAAAATAAAAATAAATAACAACAGCAATAATAAATTGTCCTCCAACTTAAGATTAACAATCATATGTTAACAAACCGTCTTTCATCCCCAACGCACAGACGCAATACAGGTGCGCCAAGTCTGTTTTATAGGTATTTCAATGAAGCCTGCTCAAAGAAGCTACCATCATTGATCCTCTGTGCACCGGTGCATGTACTTGACGGACATGATCGGAATAACTGTTTTTATGTAAGGCATCTTGCACTTGGAAGGAGATGTAATCTAGTCTTCTTCCAAACACGGATTAATAAATCCCTTCTTTTTTTAACATTTTTAACACAGGAGGCCCTGATGAAAAAAGTTTCCATCAGTGCCTATGTCATATTTGTGCAAGGTTTTTTTAAGGAAAAGAAGGAGTGAAGATGGGCCTTGAAGAGACCCATGTTGTAGAAGGGAGGAATCACAGAGACCAGTAAGTCGTTCCACAGTCGGACTGTTGAACTCAAGAACGAATCGTAAAATTACCCGTTCTTATTTGACAAATGTCAACCATGTACAAATGTTGGGCGCGCGTTTGGCGTATTTTCGGGCTATGCACCGGTGACAAAGGGATCAATAAGGCTAGTTCCTGGGAGAGTATTTCATATAGTCTGTATTTGGTGTTAATATATTTTCTATTTCCGATCTCCCAATGTAACGTATCCAATGTTTTATTTGATTTAAAATATATTATTTTTATTGTGATTTTTGAAGGATAGTGGGATTTTGTTGTAAAGTTGAGTAACATAGTATAAGAAGTTTTTTGTCCAAATGTTGTGTGTGGTTTCTTGTTGGATGTATTTTTGTTGGATGTGTTTCTAATATGTGCGTATAATGTCTCGTGTAGGAAAGGGATAAAAGAGGGAACGGGAGGGAAGTAATTAAATAGGATCAGAATTAACTATTATTATGCGGTGGAAAGAAAAACATAAATTATTTACTTTAGTCTTGAAAATGGAGAATGTCGAACAGGAAAAATGATTTACACTTTTATTTAAATTTTACATCGTTAGAAATAACAGAAATAAATTTTAATTAATTTTAAACAGGAATAAATTTCAATTAATTTTAAACGTAAATAATTAACATTTCAATAATTTAACATTTTCGTAGGAATTGAATTAAAATTTCTTCTTGCCTTTTTGATAATGCTGAAAATATGAACACGTGCCAATTATCTTCATAAATTATCATAAAATTTCATTGAAAATATTAAATACCTTTCTAACTTTATCTCTTAATACTCGTGGGCAGAAATGAAATTCCTAATACTGTAAATGTTTTAATTATTTTTCCATTGATTTAATTTAGAAAAACTAGGACGATATATACTGAGACCTGCATAACAGACGTTTTAACGTTTTATTGAACGGGAAGTAAGTTGTTTGTTTTTGTTTTATTTTAGTTATTTGTACATTTAAATTTACGAAATAACTGATTTTTAACTTATATACTATTATGTATAGCTATTTATAATTTAAAAACTAATTAAATTTTTCCTGCTGAACTTAACAATACAATCTTTTTTAAATTTATTAATTGGTGCAATTTCGGTCCGACAGAGCATCATAGCATTTCATCCCTGTATAAATTACATTGTTTTGCGTATTGGCTTTGTTCTTTTTCGGTAGCCTAATTTCCTTACACGTTATTGTATTATATATGTAAATATCTATGTTGTACATAATTTTGTTGGAGAAATATATTGGTAACAAGTTGTTTCTGATTTTATGTATTCAAATCAATGCGTTCAATGTCAGCATTTGTTTCACTGTTAGCCAATTTTATTCCTCTAACAATTTAGTAACTTGAATTTGGAGACACTCAATTTCATAATGCATTTCCACTCTTTTAACTTTGATGAAAATAGTTCAAATATATACAATGTTACCCGCATGACATGGCAGTTGCAGTTAACTGTATGACGTGGCAGTTGATTTGGAGACACTCTATTTCATAATGCATTTCCACTCTTTTAACTTTGATGAAAAAAGTTCAAATATATACAATGTTACCCGCATGACATGGCAGTTGCAGTTAACTGTATGACGTGGCAGTTGATTTGGAGACACTCTATTTCACAATGCATTTACACTCTTTTAACTTTGATGAAAAAAGTTCAAATATATACA
>JAHDVE020005900.1:0-53879 GCA_022606495.2 Halesus radiatus | reverse complement strand
GACATATAAGCTTTGATAACACTAGAACAATAAGCGGTGTTTAATATGGTAAAAATTTAAAAAAAAAACATAGAATATAAATAAAATAATTATTATATTATTTATGTAACAAAGTCTAGAAACTCCAACAGAATCAAGGAACATCATGGTTTCAAAACATGTTAATATGTATTATTAAATTAATGGATAAATTACTGTAATTTATTATCACTTAATTAAATCGGGGCCACAAAGTCACTTTGCAATTATTAAACGAGTTAAATTTTACCATTTATGCTTCTCATTTCTTCGGTTAATTTAAGGAAAAAATACATTTTCTTTCGAATATGTAATGGTGATGCAAGCTAAGATTTGGGGATGGAAATATAAATAAATATATATATATATATATATGCAAAAATGAATGTTTGTCTGTCTGTCTGTCCCCGATTTTCTCGAAATTTACTAGACCGGTTTCGCTGAAAATAGTGTAGTTTGTTCTTATTAGTTCCGGAAAGGTTTAAAGAGTAGTTTGAATGAAATCTAATATGTAAAACTGTTGCTATAATGTTTTAAAATTAGTATGATAAACATAGAACCCACCATGTTGTATTGGCGTTAGCCCATAGATGTACCACTCTGTTTAGCCACAGATCGCATATTCAAAAGAAGGTTTATTTGGGTAGAATATTTTCAAAATGGAAAACACTAGTAGATACCTACTTAAGAACTTTACTATTTAGATGTATTTAGAAAAAACAAATGTTTGGAATGAAATAAAATTTTAAAATGAACGTTTCTTTGTTTCGTTGTTTGGAGCTAGTCGTCACAGGGCATTACTTTCGATTTCAAATCAATTATGGCACCCAAATTAAAAGTAAGAAGTCACAAATTCAAAACTTTATTCCAAAAAAATAAAAATCACTACAAGGCCGGGTACACATCAGCTAGTTTATATTATAATAATTAATAATAATTACAAAATTTTCGAAATCTAAATTACAATCTTTTAATAGTGTATTTTGATTTCTTCGAATGTGGGTAATCCTGAAAAAAATCAGTAGTACGATATTAGAACTAACTAACTAACTAACCATCACGCCGTTTCCCCGCAGGGGTAGGCAGAGAGGACGGACCGCCGAACAACTCGATTTTGGCATACACTTCTTACTTCATTCACATTCATACATCGTCTCATACATTCTCTTCTATTATTCTGACTTCTGACATGGCCCGACTCAAGTATTTGATTCACTTGATCATGCCATGTCTTCCTCGGGCGTCCCCGGCTTCTTCTTCCATTCACATTCGCGTCATACATTCTTCTTACACTCCTTTCTTCGTTCATTCGCTCCACATGCCCAAACCATCTAAGCGTCCCTTTCTTAATCTTACTCATTACGCTTACATCAGCCTTGCATTCTTTACGAATTTCAATATTTTTCACACGATCATACATGGTTTTACCACACATTCGCCTCAGAGATCTCATTTCTACGGCATTCAGTTTACTTTCATCCTTCTTCTGCCATTATATTACGATATTAGTGTTTAGTTTTTAAACCATTTCTGCCGTAATCGTACTAGTTTTATGGGCTACCCCGTAACAAAGGTATTTTTAAGTATTGTGTTTCGATCTAATTTGTTTTAAGTTTATGGCCAATCAGGCTTACCGGGTGAGATCGGATCAAAATAGTTTATAAAATCCAATCAAAATAAAACAAACGAGCTATTTAACGTTAATTTGATTTTAAATTATTACTCGACATCACAATACCGTATTGTGTACATTGGTAATTCATTTACGCAGTTTAAGACTAACCGTACTTATCGCATCTTAAAATTACCGACTGTTTTAAGAACAGTTTTTTTTAGGTATTTTTTTTTTTTTAAATAGAATCTTTCAATTTAATAATTTTAAATAATATTTATTTATTTACTTATTTTTCGAATTTATTTTTTAAATAATCTGCTTTTTATGTATATCTTTTAAATAATGGTTTTTTTTTATGTTTTGTGAATAATATTTTTTAAATTTATTTCTTATATTTATTTAAAAGTAATATTTGTTTTTTTTTTTATATTTATTTAAACGCCCAGAGGATACATCTTTTTTATGTGCGATTTTACATATTTTTTTAATCACATTTAAAAATTAAAAATAAAAAACATGCACAAAAGTTAATTACACTTGAAATAAGAATAAACTGTACCAAAGCTAAAAATATACAGGAATATGTATATAAAGGAACAGAAAAAAAATTGAATATCCACAAAGTCCATGCTAATATGTATTAATAACAAATAAATAAATTGAACGAGCTTCTTGAAGACTAGTCAATTTTGAAAATGCCGACTTTGATTTTTGCAACAACCCTTTCAATATGAACAAAAACGCTGCTATTTTCATACATAGAAATGACATAATGAATGCGTTGAACAATATAAAATTACTGGAGGCTGTGAAGTGTGAAGGGTGACGTCTCTCTTCACATTCGTGCCACGCCGGGCAGTGGGTGGTGGTGGGTGGGAGGCGGGGGGTAGGTATGCAGAGGAGTAGGGAGGGGCGGCAGGGAGAAGAGAGGGGGAGGGTTGGTCTCGAGGTAAGGAGGACTCTCCGGAGCAGCCAGATCACATTCTGTCGACCACCACAGTTCACGGAAGTCGGATCTCTCCACACGCAGGTTAGTGGAACTTTATGTACTTTTTATTTGTTCGTTATTAGTTATTACTACGTTATTATAATAATAATAATAATCGGATGATTTTTATAGCGCCGTTTTTGTGAAAAATCACCTCAAGGGCTCAATTATGTGACTATAAACCAAAAAGTTCATAAATTTTGTACGGCAGCGTATGTGAAGCATTTTAAGCAAATTCTTTAACGGGTCCTTTTTTATAAAGAATTTTCAAATTTGTTAATATGAACATATTAATATGTTTGTACTTTGTAATTAAATCGCTTTTCTGTATAAGGGTTGTGATTTTTTCGATTTCAGAAAGTAATGATATTAATAATAGTACGTATTTTAATCAATTACTTCGTAGATATGTTTTCCATAAATCACGACATTGTGGAAAAAACTATACTATTTAAAAATATATTGGCATAAAATAGAACTCCCAACTTTTTATTAAGACAAATCTATACCTTTACCGCCTGTTAGAACTTTGCATCAAGATGATTAATATCTCTTTTTGGCCCTGTCATATAAAATTGCATAGCTAGTCGAACTGAAAAGTGTACTGCGATTTCAGGTACACTTCGTTGTTTGCAAAAACCTATTCAACCGCTATTTTGTACATTATATCACCCTGTAGACAAACCACAAACCTTTTTCAGAGCAATAACCAACAGGTTGCAGAGCGATTCCCTTTTAAGTGTTCCCAGATTAAACCCACATCCGTGTACATGTGAACTAAGTACTAAACTTCTGTAACGTGGAAGCAACAGTTGGCCCAGCCACTAAACATGTTTTCCCAGTTGCATTATTATACTGGAAAATTAGTTTGGTAGAATTTACGTGATTTGCATAATATTTATTACATCTACGGTGTCAGTTTCGCGGATTATACATCTCCCTGATAGAAAGACATACCCCTTTCCTAAAAGCTGTATTTATATATCTCCGGGAAATCTCGCAATCCTTAAAACGTGGACATTTATTCAGAATAAATGCTTTGATAATAGTTGGATGATTTGTATATTATTTCAAATATTTCTTAACTAATTATGTACAAACAGATAACCTCAGACTAACCTTTTGCAGAGCGGTATTTTGTAGACTATTTCCCATAAACATTTTTTTAAGGGGAACGGCTGCGACCTGTTTCATACAAAACTGAATTTTGGATTGGAGGCCAAAATACCCATCCAAACGGAATGATCTATTTTTTTTTAATTAAAGGTTTAGTAAATATCTAGTACGGAAGGGAAGTAATTTATTTGTTTTTGTTTTAATTTTTTTTAAGTATGTGCCAAGAAAAAAAATCAATTTTCATAATTTTAGAGGCAGCTTAGAAAATTATTTGCGGGTTTATAGTATTTTTTAAAAATATATCACATTTGCTATGTAGGTATTATTACATAAATAAAAATAAAACATTAAAAAAAAAGTTTTTTCGGGTCAATATTTTAAATTCTGTATGGCAAATTGTGTTCCACCGTAAATTGATTATTTTTAATATAATTTAATGTCCACCATAATGATTATTTTAATATTTTAAAAATAAAATTAATTTTATGTTTCATTATATTTTCAAAGCAGATGGGTTAAAACTTTTTTTTTAACTCACCGTTAGCCCCTAAATATTTTTTAAAGGTGCCTCTAAAATCGCGAAAAATCAATTCCTTTAATGGCCGATATTTCATAAGGTAAAAAAAAAAAAAAAAATACTTCTCATCCGTATTAGATATTTACTAAACCTTTTATTAATAAATAGATCATTCAGTTTGGATGGGTATTTTGGCCTCCAATACAAAATTCAGTTTTGTATGATACAGGCACCGCACCCCTTAATACTCCAAAACAACTGGTTCCAGAGTGGTAGTACAGTTGTAGTGGTCCTATGGTGAGAGATTGGAATTGGAACTCTTGTGCAATAATCACTTTTCTTTAAATTCCGACTCCTGTTACAATTCAAACAGCAGAAATCGACTGTCCCGACGAACAATGTCGGATGTGCAAAGGAAATTGATAATTTTAGGCTCCGTAAATACATTTTAATCGTTTTTGAGATCAAGTATTATTGCGACATTCTGTCTAAATTCTAAATCCTTATTTATTGCAATCGAAAAATACGTGGCAACTTTGAACAGCTCTGCAAATCCGACATTGTTCGTTGAGACTTGAGACAGTTGAAATATACAAAATGTCAAGTTTATTGAACAATGACGGTACGACCAACTCACTCCTCACTTTATCACAACCACAATGGAAATTTTTTAAATATGCAAATACTTGAACACGGTACAAAGACGTGCACTAGAAACTTAAAAACTCTTTATCCTGAGCTGACCTAAATTTAAGTATAAAATTGACATAAGTATACATATTAATACTTAATATATAATCTGTGTGCTATTTTTTTATTTTGTAAAATTATTAACCTCAACAGAGGCTTGTGTAAAAAAATACAGTGTAAAGAAACAATAAATAAAATAGTTATATGGTAGTGACCGACCGAAACTAGATTTTCAGCTGAAACCGAAATCGAGTTTCGGCTAGAATTAGTTTCCGCCGAAACCGAAACTTCGGTTGGTCACTATTTAATAGGTATTTCTATCAATTTAAAAATTTCATTTTCTAAATTAGGTTAGGTTAGGTTGAAAGAAATTATAAAAATCTATATTCGAGTATGCAAAACCCATAGATATCATAAGTATGTAAACCCTATCTGCCAGATTTTATCATTTGAATTTTGACAAAATATCAAGCCTAATTTTCGTGGGATGATTTTATAATGTGTACACACTTTAGATGTGATACTAAAGGTAAACAACTTGCCGTTGAATTATCACATTACTTGAAACAAAACCCCAAATTTGTAGACACAACACGTTTTTTCCTAGTCATTAACCATTCTTTACCTGATTCGGCACAGCAAGTGCATACGTAGGAGTGTGTTTAAGCAATATCTTTGCTCACAATTAAAAGGGGACAGTCTATTCATTCATTCAATGTCTACACGCTTAATTAGTATTTTTTTAACGTCACCACATGACGCCCACAACTGCCCGAAGCCAGTAGGATCATAGCAACCCCATTACTGGGGAATGTTGTAAAGTAAAATGAAGGTGGGATCCGGTGGGGTATTTCTGTCCATCGGGATTCCGGAAATCATTTGTTAAATTTTTTAATAAAACAGAACACCTGTTATCAAATATCTGCACCATAAAACTATCGCTTACGAGTATTTTAAAAATATTGTTAAGTAATGAAATATTCGTGAGTTTTTTTTTTTATATTTGCGTAGTTTTGGATGATAATGTAATTTTTTTCTTCGTATTTATTTATTCAAAATCTGAATTACTAATAAATAACATCTTAATTTTTCACCCTGAGATAGCTTCTCCTGTAGTCGGCTTTTTAATATCCGTAGTTTTACACAATTATTATAGATAAATTGAACCCAAAGAGAACCCCGTCGAATATCATTTTAAAAAATGCCGGGGAAATTTAATGGTGAAATTCTGTGTAGGTACCTACTATGAGATTAATTTGTAAATTTATATAAAGATGTAGAATGTACCAGCATATGTATATGATGGATTTTTATTTAATGTGTTTTTTTGTTGTTGTTTTAAATCCGATTTTACGAAAATTTAGATGAATCTGTCGAAATTTAGTGAGCAAACACAGTAAAAGCCATTTAATATAAATCGTAGGTTTTTCAGCAATGTTTCTAAAATCTTTCACGACATGACATGGTGAATTAAAAGAAATACACTTTACATGAATCCACTTTTATTTTGTATATGCGTCAACTAGTTTCGATTCTACTGAATCTTCATCGGGACTGAAACGTATATACGTTAAATATACGCTTCAGTCCCGATGAAGTTTCAGCAGAATCGAAACTAGTTGACATATAAACAAAATATAAGTGGATTCATACAAACTGTATTTCTTATAATTTATAATATAAATATAAAAATAAAAATGAATTGTTCTAAGCTATTTAGATATAAAGTTACGTATTAGTTCTACATGTTCACCCCATAAACCTTTTTGGGGTAGTCAGGTCAGGCATCACGACATCAAGTGAAACAAAAAGTGGAATGACAAGGGGATGCCAATTCTACTTGATTCAGAAGCACGTGCGGATAAACATTTATTTTAATAAATCTTTCCTTATTACTTAACACTCAAATTGATTATGTAAAGTCTATGTTAGAGACTTTGAGGTATTCCCTCAGGGTCTATATTTTGGTAGTTAATTTGTGCAGATATCTTAAGCAATTGTTTAACTAATATTAAAACGTTAAGTGATTCACTAAGCAACGCAATTGAAACGTTTTTCGTCACGCTTCTAGCCACAAATTACTAATAGAGCAATGCTATCGACCTCTGAGGTTCGGCTTTCTACTCGAGTCGCCATTTTTTTATGCAGGTAGGTATATATTATTAGTACAGCTCTCAGCGATAAGATTTGCTAGTCAAGTGATTCTTTCCGTCAAAGAATTTTTCTTGTATTGGCATATACGAGTAAATTAATTCGCGTCGAGATATATATTAATTCGAGTTCGTTTTTCCACTTCCTTTTAAATACTCATAACGGTCCTCCACCCTAGCGATCAAATTCACGTGCAAGTAATGCGAAATCCATGTAAAAATCGACAAATAATCATAAATGGATAACAGAGCTACATTGTATCAAAAGTACATTTTTTAATAGATTTATATGTTTTAATATTAAAGCATATGTAATTAAAAATGAATTATAAGAATTGAGATACGTTAAGCCAAAAAAAGACGTCTAAAATAATAAATTAAATTAAATTTTCATTCTAAACCGACCGAGCGCAAGCATCGAGCGGCGAGGCTTATAACCGATAGTACAATTGCCTCTTTAATATTCCTTTTCATTTCTGAGGAAAAAAGGAGTAAAATCATACGCAGATTACCTAATATTTATTTTTATAATTTACGATTCCTATAATTCATTAGAAATATATTTCACAGAAAATCTATTAAAATGTATGAAAAAAAAACAATTCCAACGCAAGACACTAGAAGCGCTAGTAGATCATATTGCCATCTCAATGTATGGGAAATGTCGGGAGCTGGAGGTATTGTCATATTTCTATGGTATTTGCTAGCATTAATTTCAATATTTAAAAAAATCTTTTTAGCACGCAATGCTTTTAAATATTGAGATTAATTATTTGTTGGCGGATCTGCGAAATATTTTGAATTTATATTTCTGTAATGTATTGTTATTAGTTTCTTTTACAATACAATTTGTTCTATTTCATATTCCACGTGTACACCCGCCAACAAACAATTCATCTCAATATTTTAAACCACTACCTTCTAAAGGGCGTTTTTTATATAAAATTGATATTAACCCTATCCGTGATCGCGAATTTTGATAATAATTTTAGGTTAGATTGTCTTGATCAAGTCCGAGATTAAAATGAAAGCGTGGCCTTGCGAGTACATTCCAATTACACGACTTTCTTAATCTTATTAAGTAGATAATAGTTATTGTGCATTCCAAGAATATTTCCAGCGGTATCTCCAAGGAAATGCCGATCTCATCCAAGGTTCATTCGTTTTATTGGATTTACGACGTTTATTCGAGAAAATAAAGCGTGTCGGAATTTATATCTTATTTCTCTTTTTCAAAGAAGTGCTTTCCATTTCTGTGAATATTTTAGGTTTTCTCAACTAAGGCCAACCATTGATGTGACGAATAGACGTGAAACTGTCTAAAATACAATCATCTTGTGGCTTCCTGCAAATAATATCAATTTCGTGTTTGCCTTTACAGCACCCACAATGTAACATTGTACAAAAACATGATTTTACGAAACCATTTTCATAAAATAGATTTCCACTTACCTTTTGGATATCATTCAATGAACGATTCCTATGTGTTAACATACCTACATAACAAAATATATATATATTTCTTAGGTTTACCTTCAAATATTGAAATATTTAACATCTTTGTATTGATATCATTTGCCGCAAAATAATAAAATTTTAAGTTTTTGTGAAATATTTATTACGGACAACATACCAATTTAAATCAGAAAAGTAGATTTCGTGGATATATAAAATCGATAGTTTTAAAAAACAGCTTGTTAGTTACTCATTTGGCCGCCTACAAGGTGCAAGTGTTGCGGGTAAATCTAGTTATTTTTACCCGTGAATAGTCGAACGACTTCCGATGAAGTTTTTGTTAAACTGACATTGTCCGACAACGCCTTCGGGAGGTGTAACATCTATCTCGTGTGAAACAAACCATACCAAGCAGAACTTATTATTATAATATTATTTTGTTAATAAAAGCAATAGATAAATTTATGCTATGAATAAATCGTGCACAAAGAGATTCGTTAAGGAGATAGCGACCTACCTGAAAGTCTCGATTTTTTCACAAAATTAAAACATAAAAAACAATCATTTGTTATACCTCTAATTGATTCTCCGGGTATTTCGTTGACTTTTATTTGTTATTGAATTGGGATTTTGCATCGGTGTTGGGCAACAAACTTTAAGTCGTCGGATAATGAGATCAATGCTTGATAAATTTGTATCGAACCTATTTTGTAATCGGACCAATCTAATAAAGAAATTTAACGATATAGATCTGTGATGCACAACCAGCGGCCCGCGAGACCATTTCGTGCGGCCCGCGAGACCATTTCGTGCGGCCCGCGAGACTTTTCGTACGGCCCACTTGGCCAAATAAAATAACAAAAAGGGTGCAATAATTTTGTTTTTTCGTAGTTTCTGTTCTGTTTAGCGGGGAGGTTAAGAGACAAGCTTTAGTGTGTCTTCAAAGTTTTGAATCGGCCGCTAAAAATAACGAGATTTTTTCACATATTCTTAAAACGATAGACTTTTGGACTTTGACCCTTTTTTAACATTTTTTTTGTTGGGATCTATGTTGAATGCATTAAAGGATTTCGTTTTATAAATATCTTAAAGATTTTAGAGTAATTTTTTTTTAAATCTGTCTAACAGAACGATAAAAATCATTTATTGGTTTAAGCTTGAGCCTAGCATAATTTTCGTCGTCGGCGCTTTTCTTGTAAGCGTTATGTTCGATACTTTTATTGGTTCCGTTTTATACGGGTGGTTTTCCTTTTTATTTTTTAATCATTGAAGAAGATAAAATTAAGACATCCCAACTGAACCACAAAACCGAAAAAACAACAGAAGTTTAAAAGATTTCAGTCGCATCTGGGACTCGAACCCAGGACCTCTACCTATCCGGGGTAACCGCTTAACCAATTTTGCTAATGAGACCAGTTCAATTTACGCCATTTACACCGAAATCATACTTCAAGTTCAAGACTTGTTAATATTATCCTCCATTTTTATAAATCCCATATTATTGGCTGCTATCCTTATGATGATTGCAAAGTTTCATCCCGAACTCAATTGCAATCGAAATAGAGTCTCGGATATACCTACCCGATTTTTTTTATATGAGACATCTATTGACTTATTTTACAAGTCTGGAAAGAAATATTCAATTTATTTTTTTATAACTTATTGAAGTTTTGTAAACCTCATTGTAATATTTAATTATTGAAGAAGATAATATTAACACATCCCAAATGAACCACGAAACCGAAAAAACAACAGAAATTAAAAAGATTTCAGTCGCATCTGGGACTCGAACCCTATTTTGTTAAAACCTAGATAACAGAAGAGATTTTGATATTTGTTATTTAAAATTAATATTTCGGAGTTCCATTGCGATAAAAACCGACAGCATTTATTGGTTTGGACTTGGAGGTAGAAAAATAAATGATTTGTTCTTATATTGTGCTTTATATAGGAAATATATCAAAACTTTATCGTTTTAGTGAGTTAGCTGTCGCCGACTGCAAAGTTAATCATGTAAAGCTATAAGTACCCTACCCCTGCGGCTCGCGAACAAATTGAAAACAGATAATTTGACAATAATAATAATACTTGGATGATTTGTATAGCGCCGTTTTTGCGAAAAATCACCTCAGGGGCACTGTACAAATACTACTTGCTAGGGTTTATCTTATTATGTACATATGCAGAAAACATACTTACCTGGTATGGCACTCCAGATTAAAACGTTATATTACAATATTTGGGCTGAGATGATATGACTTTGCACGCACAGGACACATATATTAGAAAACACTGCACATTGCATGACATTGAAGTTACTGTTTAAATCCTATTTTTCATTGATATTATATACATTAGTATTAGAATTGAAATTAAGACACTTTTGTACTTTCTTCCACTTATTTATTTTCACCAGGACCGGTTTCATCCCACTACGGACATTTTCAGACTGGTAGTTGACATTCTTATGCTACGGTATTTATATAAACTTAGGCAGGGTTACACAACATTGTATCTATATCATGAATGTTTCTATTTTGTTAATTTATATAATTGAAAAGGTTGGTATTTTATTTTGGTAATATTGGGATATTCACTTCTTGTGGCTTAGGGCTAATGGACAAATATTGATGTTGTAATGTGTTGTCCATTGTACAAGCTGCTCCCAATGACCAAAATAAATACAACCTTTCAGTATATAAGTGGCAAAACAAAACATTCATGATGCTGGGCTACAATGTTCCTTGACTAAGTTATATAAATAAGCCAGCATGTCAGCTGCCAGTCTGGTCGTAGTGGATCTGGTGAAAATAAATAAGTGGAAGAAAGTACAAAAGTGTCTTAATTTCAATTCTAATACAATGGAATTCCACCACGAACCCACTGAACTAACCGCAACTACGCCTAGCTAGCTACGGCTCGGTTATTCGGTTATATCAGTTATTTGGTTATTTTGGTTATGGTTATTCGGCAAAAGGGGACAGCGCTATATGAGCTCCATGCTGCATGTATATCTGTCTTTTTCTTTAGTGAGGCGAAACGAGACAGAGCTATATAGTTCGTATTGCGCTATCCCCTTTGTGAGGTGACAACTACGCAATACCCAGTTATACCCACTGACAAAACGATAGCCAAATAACTGAAATAACCAACTGATAACTATCCACCTAGCCCTAGCCATTAGCCCAGTGGCCAGTATAAAGCGGCAATGTAAAGGCGCGCAAGTATTTGAGGGAGTAATCAGTATATACGGTAAAAGTCACTTTTTACTTGTCCGTTATTATTATTTTCAAGGAATTGCGGTATTTTTAAATGCGAGAATGAAATAAATAGTTAGCATTGAAACGAGTGATAAAAATAATTTATAATATTCCTAATTCTTATTGTTTGAGACGTCATGACGTACAATCTGAATTTTTATCTTATTTACCCCACTCCCTAATAAAAAAAATTCAAATGTGTCCATTGTATAATAGATGTATTTGATAATTTTGTTAAGTTAAACCATTTAAAAAATGATCTGTTACTTTTACGAACGATTTTATTTTATTTTGTACGCCCGCTACTTGTCATTCCTGGTTGTTACCACCCCCGATCGGTGCTTATCTCGGGTCCCCACTCACCAATATACTGTAAAGTATATAGCCGAACGACCGAAATAACCAAAATAACCGTTTTATAACCACTTATTTAGCTCCTAATAAGGAGTTGGTTATGGCATTGAAATTCTGGCTAATTACCCTAAGCACCGTGTTGCAGGCCCGGCAAGCCAGGTGGTAAACCTTGCCAACGGAATGTCACAGCACCTTCATCGACTCTCCATAAGCTAGACAATACAACACGTCCTTGTCATTAGACCGACTCGACTCGACTCGAGTGATGAGATGGAGAAAATTTTTGTATATATTTGCAAGTTGGCGAAATTCGTATGGGAGCTGCGAACGGAAGTGGCGCCATCTCTACTTGATCAAGTGACGCAGTACACGTGTTGCAGGCCCGGCAAACCAGGCGGAAAACCTTGGCAACCGAATTTCACAGCACCTTCTGCAAATCTCCATGACCAAAGCAATACAACACGTCCTAGTCATTAGACCGACTCAAATCGACTCGAGTGATGAGAGGGAGAAAATTTTTGTATATATTTGCAACTTGGCCAAATTCGTATCGGAGCTGCGAACGGAAGTGGCGCCATCTCTACTTGATCAAGTGACGCAGTACCCGTGTTGCAGGCCCGGCAAGCCAAGCGGAAAACCTTGGCAACGGAATTTCACAGAACCTTCTGCAAATCTCCTGCGCAAGGCAATACAACACGTCCTAGTCATTAGACCGACTCGACTCGACTCGAGTGATGAGATGGAGAAAATTTTTGTATATATTTGCAACTTGGCCAAATTCGTATGGGAGCTGCGAACGGAAGTGGCGCCATCTCTACTTCGATCAAATGACGCAGTACCCGTGTTGCAGGCCCGGCAAGCCAGGCGGAAAACCGCAACGGAATTTCACAGAACCTTCTGCAAATCTCCTGCGCAAGGCAATACAACACGTCCTAGTCATTAGACCGACTCGACTCGACTCGAGTGATGAGATGGAGAAAATTTTTGTATATATTTGCAAGTTGGCCAAATTCGTATCGGAGCTGCGAACGGAAGTGGCGCCATCTCTACTTGATCAAATGACGCAGTATCCGTGTTGCAGGCCCGGCGGAAAACCATGGCAACGGAATTTCACAGAAGATTCTGAAAATCTCCTGCGCAAGGCAATACAACACGTCCTAGTCATTAGACCGACTCGACTCGACTCGACTCGAGTGATGAAAGGGAGAAAATTTTTGTACATATTTGCAAGTTGGCGAAATTCGTATCGGAGCTGCGAATGGAAGTGGCGCCATCTCTATTTGATCAAATGACGCAGTACCCCTGTTGCCAGCCCGGCAAGCCAGGCGGCAAACCTTGGCATTGAAATTTCACAGCACCTTCTGCAAATCTCCTGCGCAAGGCAATACAACACGTCCGAGTCATTAGACCAACTCGACTCGAGTGATGAGAGGGAGAAAATTTTTGCATATATTTGCAACTTGGCCAAATTCGTATCGGAGCTGCGAACGGAAGTGGCGCCATCTCTACTTGATCAAATGACGCAGTACCCGTGTTGCAGGCCCGGCAAGCCAGGCGGAAAATCTTATCAATGGAATTTCACAGAACCTTCTGCAAATCTCCTGCGCAGGGCAATACAACACGACCTAGTCATTAGACCGACTCGACTCGACTCGAGTGATGAGAGGGAGAAAATTTTTGTATATATTTGCAACTTGGCCAAATTCGTATGGAAGCTGCGAACGGAAGTGGCACCATCTCTACTTGATCAAATGACGCAGTACCCGTGTTGCAGGCCCGGCAAGCCAGGCGGAAAACCTTGGCAACGGAATTTCACAGAACCTTCTGCAAATCTCCTGCGCAAGGCAATACAACACGTCCTAGTCATTAGACCGACTCGAGTGATGAGAGGGAGAAAATTTTTGTACATATTTGCAAGTTGGCGAAATTCGTATCGGAGCTGCGAACGGAAGTGGCGCCATCTCTACTTGATCAAATGACGCAGTACCCGTGTCGCAGGCCCTGCAAGCCAGGCGGAAAACCTTGGCAACGGAATTTCACAGAACCTTCTGCAAATCTCCTGCGCAAGGCAATACAACACGTCCTAGTCATTAGACCGACTCGAATCGAGTGATGCGAGGGAGAAAATTTTTGTATATATTTGCAACTTGGCCAAATTCGTATGGGAGCTGCGAATGGAAGTGGCGCCATCTCTACTTTATCAAATGACGCAGTACCCGTGTGGCAGACCCGGCAAGCCAGGCGGAAAACCTTGGCAACGGAATTTCACAGAAGATTCTTAAAATCTCCTGCGCAAGGCAATACAACACGTCCTAGTCATTAGACCGACTCGACTCGAGTGATGAGAGGGAGAAAAATTTTGTATATATTTGCAACTTGGCCAAATTCGTATGGGAGCTGCGAATGGAAGTGGCGCCATCTCTACTTTATCAAATGACGCAGTACCCGTGTCGCAGGCCCTGCAAGCCAGGCGGAAACCTTGGTAACGGAATTTCACAGAACCTTCTGCAAATCTCCTGCGCAAGGCAATACAACACGTCCTAGTCATTAGACCGACTCGACTCGAGTGATGAGAGGGAGAAAATTTTTGTATATATTTGCAAGTTGGCGAAATTCGTATGGGAGCTGCGAATGGAAGTGGCGCCATCTCTACTTTATCAAATGACGCAGTACCCGTGTCGCAGGCCCTGCAAGCCAGGCGGAAACCTTGGCAACGGAATTTCACAGAACCTTCTGCAAATCTCCTGCGCAAGGCAATACAACACGTCCTAGTCATTAGACCGACTCGACTCGACTCAACTCAAGTGATGAGATTGAGAAAATTTTTGTATATATTTGCAAGTTTGCGAAATTCGTATGGGAGCTGCGAACGGAAGTGGCGCCATCTCTACTTGATTAAATGACGCAGTACCCGTGTTGCAGGCCCTGCAAGCCAGGCGGAAAACCTTGGCAACGGAATTTCACAGCACCTTCTGCAAATCTCCAGGAGCAAGGCAATACAACACTTCCTAGTCATTAGACCGACTCGACACGAGTGATTATGAGAGTAGGCCTGAACTAGTGTTGGCAGTTATAACCAATAACCAACTAAATACCGGTTATTTGCTAAATACCCGGAGTTACGCTGGCGGCCGCTCGGTTATTTGGTTATTTCGTTATTTTGGTTATTTTGGTTATGGATATTTGACAAAAGGAGACAGCGCTATACGGGCTCCTTGCTGCATGTATACCTGTCTTTTTCTTTACTGAGGCAAAACGAGACAGATCTATATAGTTCGTATAGCGCTATTCCTTTCTGTGAGGTGTGAACTACCTGATACTCAGAATACCCAGAATACCCAGTAATACCCAATACTCATTGTCAAAACCATAACCAAATAACCAAAAACCAACTGATAACTGAAAACTTAGATAACTAGATAACTAGACAACTGTAGCCAGTCAGTAGGTCAGTACGCCAATAGTTACTAGCATTCACACATTCACAGCGAACAGTTAATCCTCCAGCGCTCGTAACTGTATTTATTCTTTCGATAGATTTTTTTTGTAAGTTTGATGCCATTTTTTTTAAGAACAAAATAATATTTATCATAGTTTATTGAGTTGTTTAGAATAGTAAGTTAAATGAGTGTTGTTTGTTTGTGAAAATTTTGACTTTTCAAATATGGCAGGAAGTATTTGGACCCATTTCGAAAAACATAATGCCGGAAAATAAGTGCTGTGTAAATTATGTAAAACTTTTTTTAATTATAAAAGTTCTACATGAAACTTAATCTTTTATCTAATTTATTAAAATTGTAGCGTTTACATAATTCTACAAGGATTGCTGCTATGTAGCAAGATATAAAATTATAACAAAAAAAATCATTGAAACATTATTTATTTATTTTGCACACAAAGGGTTATTCGTACACTTTGCTCCCTTAGAGTAACAATATTATTACTCTAAATTTTGCTCCCTTCAGATTCTCTGCTCGGTACTCGCCTCGGGTTCACATTGTTCCCAATGCCCACTGTACTAACCGCAACTACGCCTAGCTACGGTTAGGTTATTCGGTTATTCGGTTATTTGGTTATTTCAGTTATTTCAGTTATTTGGTTATGTTTATTCGGCAAAAGGGGACAGCGCTATATTGGCTCCATGCTGCATGTATATCTGTCTTTTTCTTTAGTAAGGCGAAACGAGACAGAGCTATATAGTTCGTATTGCGCTATCCCCTTCGTGAGTTGACAACTACCCAATACCCAGTTATACCCACTGACAAAACCATAACCAAATAACTGAAATAACCAACTGATAACTATCCACCTAGCCCCAGCCATTAGCCCAGTGGCCAGTATGAAGCGGCAATGTAAACACGCGCAAGTATTTGAGGGAGTAATCAGTAAATACGGTACATTTTTTATACGAATCAACCATTGTATTTTGATCCTACCAAGGAATTTACAATGTTTTGATAAAATTAATGACTTATTTACTAGTTGCACTTCGGAAATAACAAACACAAATCTAAATATTGGGGTATCCCATTAAAAGCTAATTTACTTGTCCGTTATTATTATTTTCAAGGAGTTGTGGTATTATTAAATGCGAGAATGAAATAAATAGTTAG
This sequence comes from Halesus radiatus, assembly GCA_022606495.2. Classification (NCBI taxonomy): domain Eukaryota; kingdom Metazoa; phylum Arthropoda; class Insecta; order Trichoptera; family Limnephilidae; genus Halesus; species Halesus radiatus. The sequence goes on along the minus strand of JAHDVE020005900.1, from coordinate 37,103 downwards.
CATTGAAAGGAGTGATAAAAATAATTTATAATATTCCTAATTCTTATTTTTTGAGACGTCATGACATACAATCTGAATTTTTATCTTATTAACCCCACTCTCTAATAAAAAAATTCACATGTCTCCATTGTACAATAGATGTATTTGATATTTTTGTTAATTTAAACCATTTAAAAAATGGTCTGCTACTACTTAAGCGCATTAAACGATATCTCATCTATTTCTACAAGATGTATGATATAGATTCTATGTAGAAATATATAAAATTGGAACATAATACAAATCAAGCGAACGATTTTATTTTATTTTGTACGCCCGCTAATTGTTATTCCTGGTTGTTGCCGCCCCCGATCGGTGCTTATCTCGTGTCCCCACTCGCCAATACTATATAGTATATAGCCGAACAACCGAAATAACCAAATAAACATAATAACCAAATAACCGTTATATAACCGGTTATTTAGCTCCTAATAACCAGTTGGTTATGGTATTGAAATTCTGGCTGGTTACCCAACACTAATATACATTAAAAGTTTATTGGCAAAAGAAGAGTAGGTATTTATTTGAAAGATGATTTTATTTGAGATTTTTAATAATAATTATTTACATTTACAAATATTTATAATTATTTGTTTATTAAGTATGCAACTCACCCGCCGGGAAAAAGGTTGTGCGTCACTGATATTGATTAAGCACTAGTATAGTATTGCCACGCCCTGGTTTTATTTCGTTTCTTTCGGTCTCCAACTTTTTCTCTATTTGGTTGAAAGAGCGCCATCTAATTATTTTACAAAGATCTATAGGGAAAAAAAATCGCCGAAAAAAATTAGGTACTTTTCAGTTTTTCAACTAATTAAAAACTTCTTGATATATAACAGTGAAGCATGGTACTGGCAGAGAAATGATGAAAGTAGACTGAATGCTGTAAAAATGAGATTTTATTTTTATTATTAATACATTTTTGTTACATGCAAACATGCAAGGGTTATAAAACCATGATTTTTTTTATAATCAGTTAGATAGAAAAAAATACATAATGTATTGAGAAAGAAATTAATAAACGTAATAATAAATGTAGTTATGTATTAATTTTTTTTAATACGTATAAATTTATGCACCTATATTGCATACATAACAAAAAATCCCACATAGGTAAGACCAGTGCCTGGGTATACTTGGTATTAATTAGTGGCAGTAAAACAAATTAATATATATTTTTCTCATTTAAATATATATATATTCCTATTACAAATTAAGGGAGTTTTTACAGTAGGTTCCGAGGAAATAACAGTAAAGATTTAAATGTAAAATTATAAGATAAAATAAAACATAACAATTAAAAAAAAAAAAATTAAATTGAACTTGGAATTTGGAAGATGTTGTTACAAAAATGAAAGTTTTTTTGATAATGGAGGTGCATTTATTGTTATTTTGGTGACTTCGTTCCAGGATTTACCATGTACTGTGATTGGAGTATCATCAGCGTATGATAAAAGTTTTATCAGAATATTAACATTACATAAATCATTAATATAAATCAGGAACATTAACGGGCCGATAACTGTTCCTTGTGGAACCCCATGATTCACAGATTCTTGTTTACTAATATTAGCTCCAATTTTTGTACAATGTCGTGAATAAAATAAAAGTTTTTTTTTGTTTTTAAATGGATTTTTTAATTCCTACATTACAAAATTTTCTAATTAGTGTATTATGGTTAACGGAATCGAAAGCCCTTTTCCATTCTAAGAAAATTGTAATGCTATTCATATAAGTGCATATTTTTTTATTGGATTAAATGAGGCATAATCTGTACTACAATCTGAACTAAAACCATATTGATTTGAGGACAAAAGTGCATTAGACTCTAGAAACTCTAGAATTTGTTTCTTTATTATTTTTTCAAATATTTTGTAAGTTGGAATATCAAACGATCCCTGAGACTATGTACGGTAAAATCATGTACGACCGTGTGAAAAATGTAAACTTTCGCAAATAATGCAAGATCGATGTAAGCATAATGACTAAATTAGGTAAATATTAAAAAGTTATTTATAAGGAATTTAGCGAATATAAATTAAAAACTATAAAAATAAATCGATTAAAAAATATCAGTGGCAGAGTGGTTAACAGATTTTTGGATGATTTATAGCTTAAATCTTCGATTAAATCATATTTTACGAATACTTTTACATGAATTTTACTGCTAGCAGAGGAAGCCCGTCAAACTTCTAAAGATAAATTGGTCAGGAACTAATATAATTAAGCGGACAAAAATGTTTTTATAAAAAGGTATTCAATTAGATAAAAGGGTTAAAATAAAACCGATTATTGTGTTTAAATGTTATTAAGAATGTGAGAATAGTTCCGTCCTGACTCCGCGAGGCGTGCGACCATGACATAAATAATAGTTAAACATTAATAAAAAAGTCCCAATATATTATTATGGTCATAAATGATTTCATTTTCCCTTTTAATTTCTAAAAAATGTTTTCGTTGGTTGGAAACTACCTCGAACGCTAGAAGCGCGGTGGGTTAACACTGTGGACAGGGATATTGATGCGGAGTTGAGGTAAAATAAAATGTTTTCGTTGGTTGGAAACTACCTCGAACGCTAGAAGCGCGGTGGGTTAACACTGTGGACAGGGATATTGATGCGGAGTTGAGGTAAAATAAAATGTTTTCGTTGGTTGGAAACTACCTCGAACGCTAGAAGCGCGGTGGGTTAACACTGTGGACAGGGATATTGATGCGGAGTTGAGGTAAAATAAAATGTTTTCGTTTTTTGGAAACTATCTCGAACGCTAGAAGCGCGGTGGGTTAACACTGTGGACAGGGATATTGATGCGGAGTTGAGGTAAAATAAAATGTTTTCGTTGGTTGGAAACTACCTCGAACGCTAGAAGCGCGGTGGGTTAACACTGTGGACAGGGATATTGATGCGGAGTTGAGATAAAATAAAATGTTTTCGTTTTTTGGAAACTATCTCGAACGCTAGAAGCGCGGTGGGTTAACACTGTGGACAGGGATATTGATGCGGAGTTGAGGTAAAATAAAATGTTTTCGTTGGTTGGAAACTACCTCGAACGCTAGAAGCGCGGTGGGTTAACACTGTGGACAGGGATATTGATGCGGAGTTGAGGTAAAATAAAATGTTTTCGTTGGTTGGAAACTACCTCGAACGCTAGAAACGCGGTGGGTTAACACTGTGGACAGGGATATTGATGCGGAGTTGAGGTAAAATAAAATTAGCAAAATAATATTATGATTTATAATGGTGATTTAATGAATATTGTTGAAACCACCAACAATATTATCAGTAGCGTGCATTGCCCCATGACCGAAGGTAGGCTGTGTGTGTATTTTCATGTTCAAGTATGAATTGAACTGAAAATCGCCATTTTATTATCATATTCCGCTGATTGTTGAATGAACATACATGTTCCTTACAAAATTCATGGAAAAAATCATTTCGATTTGAAATTTGTCGAATTTTTTAAAATATATATGTTTAGGCTCATTTTTCTTGGTTAGGCACAGCTTTTCAACCTATATGGACTGGACATCACAGAATATTATTAGTATGTACCGCCTGCACCGGCTGGTTGTCAGTAAATTTATTTGTACTAAAACCGTAATCGCAAGTGTACTGTGATTTTTATTTTGAACTCTATTTTATTTTAGAACATAAAACAGGCAATAAGTCCAAAACACATGAATGTTTCTAAAAAAAGTATTTAATGATTATCAACAATAATTATCTCAATAAAAGTTGTACAAAAGTTAATAACAAACAAGTAAAGATAGAAAACATAAGTACATATACTATTAATTATTTTCATCAGTGCTGATGATAGGTACACTGTCGATAATAAATATTGACTGTCTAATAAAGGGCCTCACCATATTATCAGCTTGATATTAATGGTAGAACTTTTTTGGTCATTTTTCCCTTACAAAATCGGATAGGTATATCCGAGACACTATCAAAAGATTACAAATAAATTCGGGTAGAATCTTGTAGTCACGATAAAAAGGTAGCAGCCAAAAATGTATGGGAGTTAATTGATGATGATATTAACAGTTCTCATAAATCGAAGTATGATAAAAATGACGGAACGGATTTTCCCGGATGGACCATTAGTTGCCGGGTTCAAGTTCCAGTTGCTATCGTTATATTTTTCTTTTCTGTGTCTTTGCAGTTTCATGTTTCTTTTTGAGATTTGTTAATATCATCTTCAATCATTATAAAGAGTGCATGATTTGTTGTAATTTCTTATAAAGGAGAAAAATATCCCGTATTTGTGTGGTAGACTTTAAGATAGAAAATGTATTTTATCCTCCCTGTTAGTGTATTGGTGTTAATTTGGGATAAAATGTTTGGTGTATCAACTGATCCAATAATTTAGTGTAAAAGCAGCACATCAGAAAGTTTACGTCTGACTGTCAGATTATAGTTTATAGTGCGAAATTCGATCATTATATCCAAATCAATCAGACTTCAACTTGACAAACTACCTTAATGTGATATTTGCCAATTTAATATTGCTCTGTGTGTTTCCCACTGTAAAGTGGTTCTAAGCATCGGTTGCCATGAGATCAGAGGTGTAGCTAGGGGGGTTCAGGGGAAAGCATATTCCCCGGGCTCCGGGCTATAGGGAGCGCAAGAACGGGATGTGATTTTTTTATCCATAAAATTTAATTTTCATCTAAAATCAGAGTTTTATTTTTTCACATTAAAACACATATGTGTATAAATATATTTCATTACCTCCAATGTAGAAAATTTTTCACTTGCTGTGCTTTCCATGATATCTTTCGCTTGAAATATTTTAAAGGTTTTTTAAAATACTAAAAGATGTCGCCACTAAATATTTATTTGAAAATAGGTTTCCGAATAACAAAAGTCAACAGAGTTCATTTGATTTACCGTGGACAAAAAATGCATAGGTAAGTTTGCAAAATATTCGCCCGTGGCCCGTACTTTCATTTGTTAATTAATGTGCCTCTCCCTTCAGCCTCCCAACATACCCAATTGTAGTATGTTGCGAATGATAAAAATTTATTCAATTTACAAGTTTGACTGTGGACAATAAAAACAGAATTTGCAAAAAATTCGTCTGCGGCGCATTCTGGACCGCTTTCTTGAATGATTTAATTCATACGCCACTATAATATATAACAAAATTATGACTTTTATTAGATTTTAAATAGAAATGCATATTTTCATTCGTTTGGCCCACCGGCCCCCAGCCTTGAAAAAACCCTAGGTGCGCCACTGATCAAACTGATGAAAAAAATTCAACCATGTTCAATAAAATTTATATTATCAGTTGAAATATATTTTTGAAAATTGAGAAAAATATGTAAAAGGGGGGGGGGTGGAGTTTGCCTACCCTGGCTACGTCTCTGCTTCATGCTGTGCGCAGAGGCAGTGTTGCGCAACGTACAAAAACTTTAATACTACGTAACTAATTTGCATCGGTTCGTGGTTGTCATTCTTTGACCATACACTATACAATAAGAGAGAAAGTGTCATTTTATTGCCCATTGGATGCGAATTAATAATAGTTTCACGGCACTTCCACCAAAATATGATAATAAAGTAATTCTTGATAAAGTACTTTTTTTTTCTAAAAGAAATAATAGGAATTTATCAATCGCATAAATGTATGTATTAAGTTCAATTTTATGCAACAGTAATTAATGAGCTTATTACCCCTTTAATTGGGACATAAATGTTTCATGTTAAATAAACATTATGTATTTCATCGAAAATGCATTAACACCCACACGTTAAACCTTTATGTTTGATTTTTACGTTGCACTTAAAACATCGGTGCAATATTCCTAGCGTGACTATTTGAACGAGGCCGTCCCATTTTCCGGGACCCTGTCCCGTTGTTCCAAAAAAAGCGGGGCCGTCGGGACCCGGATGTCGGAAAGTTAATTTAAAAGAGCAGCGTTCGTTAGTAAAGGAGATTTATCGAAGATCGCGGGATAAAGATCGGATTTTTTTCAAATTATTTCATCAAGATCAGAGAAGCAGGGCGAATGTGGAACAACCTCCCAACTCTGCAACACTATTTAACCTGTTAACCGAGCGTGACGTATTTATACGTCAAATGTAAACAGTATCGAGTACGGGGAGTACGTATAAAAACGCCTTTGAAACATATGTTGTACCATTGAACGAGCGGGACTTAGTATTACGTTTTACGAATATGTGAGTCATCGGGACATGCATCGAGATGAATTTAAGGCACACAGCAAATCAGTTGCGCTTCGCTGTTGTGTGGTGTGCATGTGTGCTTGGTAAGCGGTACTGGTGCGTATTTATACTTCGTACTTTCGTATTATATTCAGTTTGTTTTTTATACTTTCTATTACCATTCGCAACATTTCTAATGGTTTGTGAAAATCCAAATTTTTTTAAAATACATTTCAAAAATATTTTTTTCAATTGAATAATCCATTTTCTTTTCGTACTTTTATTTGTTTTTTTTTGTGATTGTTTATTTTTCTGTACATTTTTATAAATAAATAAATGATAAAACAAACGTTTAATTTTCTTTTAATTAAATGTAAGCATTAATAAATAAAATTAATAATCATGAATTAAGCCACGCGGGCTTGACGCGAAAATACGTCATTGCTAAAAAGTGGGCGCCCGCTGTATGTTACGTAATTTAAAAAGGCAATCCCCGGTTAACAGGTTAATATATGCAGTCTACGTAATATTTTCTTCATCTTTAGCCTTAATCCTCACATCTTCCCAATATTTTCATTTTTTCCATTTCTGCTCTTGTCCTCATGGTGACCCTTTTTTTTCTGGTGTCCATTCCAGCAGGGTGTTGTACTAACAATATTTTTTTACCTTACGTGTGGTCTGCCTTTTTTAAATGTGAATAAAGCACAAGAGTCCCAATTGCTCTCAACCCTCTGGAGCTAGTGGAACTATGTCAACCCCAATTGGGTAATGTTATAAGTCGGAAGAGAAATTAGGTAGAGGAGAGGAAGGTAGGGAAGTACCTAGCTATTCAGGAAAAAGGCCTGATTTCGGTTTTTTTTAAGACTAATACTATCCTTATCCTTAGACTTAATGCGGCTCCGATTACATGTTAGTGACAATATATTTTTAATGAAGTTTTTTTTGTTGTTTCTATTATTATAAACCAAAAAATATATAATTACATAAAATGTTTAGAAAATTTAAAAAAAGATAAACCGCCTCACTAGACTGAGTCTGATCCATTTTTATTATTGTTTATAATGTTACGAATTAACAGATTAGGCACATGCCCATGTTTTGGCGGTCAAATTGTTGTATAGTGAAATAGTGTGAAAATAAAGGGCCAACCAATAACAGCAGAGATTATAGAGAAACAAAGGTTATAAATTTATAAAAATTTCCATTTAAAAATAATTTTATTAATAATATTTATTTATTTTATACATACGCCTGGTATATTTTTCTCTGTTAATGAACATTAAAAACTTCATTAAAATTATAGATGCATCACACATACGTGTCGTTTATTATTACTTTCTTTTCAATTAAATGTAAAATTACTTTGTGGTGTCGTTTTTAATAAAATGAATGAGAAATGTTTTGTATGAACTACTTAATATATATATCAACATGTTTCAGAAGCGAACCTTCCCTCATCATGTATACTTTGTATCCTGTTTCAATCCTGTTTGATTCCTGTTTCGTTTCCGAAACATGTTGATATTTATATATTAATTAGTGGTTTATACAAAACATTTCTCATTAATTTTATTATTAGTTACTTTAGTATAATTTTTACGTCGTGGACTCTAGCAAATATTTGATGATTTTTGCTAATTGATTGATTTAACCGCACAGGTACCACACCATCCGTCATCATGGACCGGGAAGAGTTCAGGATCCACGGCAAGGAGATGGTCGACTACATCTGCAAGTACCGCGAGACGATGAAGGACATGCGCGTGACGCCGCTGGTGGACCCGGGCTACATGCGCAAGGAGATCCCCTCCGCGGCGCCCCACGACCCGGAGACCTTCGACCAGATCCTGGAGGACATCGACACCAAGATCATGCCGGGCATGACCCACTGGGGACATCCTAGGTTCCACGCGTACTTCCCCGCGGGCAACTCCTTCGCTTCCCTCCTGGGCGGGATGATGTGTGACGCGTTTGGGTGCATCGGGTTTTCTTGGGTGAGTATTAATAATTATTTTTTGTCGAAATTGTTAAAAAAAACGCATATTCTCCAGAATGGTTACAATGTTAATAAATAATAATCAAATAACCCCATTGGAATTAGATGCTTATGCGTAATATCAACACATACAAAAAGATTATAGGCGCAGCCGAAGTCTGAACTCGGAACATTCCGATATTAGACCTTTACTCTAACGACATAGCCATCTCATCACATCAGCTTCATCTACAGAACTGCATTATTTATCAAATACGTATAATATACACCAGTAAAAGATCAGGCTAATAACCTTTTCTCGCCTATTTTTTTCTAATTCATAATCTATTACATAATATTATGATTACGAATTTTTAATTAATGTCTATATTATTGGGTTCTTATTTAGGGATGAATTTAGGGTGAGGAGGGCTTTCCTCGCTGAATTTTTTGACCCTCAGGAAAATAATTTCCCCCTGGGCCTATATCATCTTTGGGGATGCTGTGTGGAGGATATTTTTAAGGAAAGGAGGGATAGAAAGTTCTAAGAAAGAAAAGGCATGAGGAAAGGATATAAATCGTGGGGTCAGTGTGTCCAGGAGTAACGGACGTATTAATTCATCTCTCCCACTGTGGTGCAAGACGATAGTCCGGTTAGAGAGGTCAGGTGGCCTCTATCAACCGGCCTCTCCCGATCCGGCTCAAACCTCAATCCATTAACCCGGGCACTCCGAACCACTTGGGGTGACCTATGGAAGAGGTGTTGTTTATACAATGAATGGTTCCAGGGGTAGCGAAATGTTTTAATATTTATTTCTCACGATTAAAACTATTACCCAAGCGTGACTGCGATGATTATATGATCCGGACTACGCGAAGTGCAATTTCAAGGAAATTATTGCCTTTAGTGAACTGTCACGTCTTAAAAGCGGGAAAAGTTTTCCTCGGTGTCGAGACATTTCACCATTACCACTGTCATGACATTGCAATGAACTTAGAGGTTATTGGAGACTGGCCCCACAATCATACTACATAATAGGTAACTCCAGCGAACTTAGCTTTCTGTTAGTACAGTGATGCACAACCTTTTTGTAAATTTTTACTAATCGACTATATGTTCCTCTCCATAAACCTAAAATATAGCGTTTCATAATAACTTATTGCCAAATCTTTAGATGTCATTAATTTATTTATTTTAATTATAATTCATAATTCAGGGTTTTCAAATAAAAATTTGTGTCCTAACGTTTTTGTATTTTGTAAAATAATGGTAACCATTTCATAAAGTAATCACAAAAAAGTGAAGAAAACGAGTATCAGTATTTTATGTTTAATTTTTAAATTAACCACAAAAACCGTAAATCTATCCCACAAAGGCAAAGCCCCACCCATGGGGCTTTGCCTTTGTGGGATACATATTTTTGATATTTGAATTATTATTTTATGTATAATATTTCAATGGAAGATTCTCTGAGGAACTAGCGTCATTGATTCCTTCGGTACCGGTGCTCAGTCTGGAAACATGCGCTCAATATTTGTACACGGTTTACATTCATCATATGAGAACGGTTCGCTTCTACGACTCGTTCTTTTATTCAACAGTTTGCCACTGGAATGATTTGCCAGCCTCCGTGTTTCCTCCCTTTTACAAGATGGGTCTCTTTAACATCCATTCCTTCCTGTCATGTAAAAAACTCTGAACACAGCATCTCCAAAGATGACATAGACCTGGAGGGAAATTATTTCCCTTAGGGCCTCCTGTGTGGAGTTGTTGTAAAAAAAATCGCACTCTATTTGATTTTGAGTAGGAACTAAGTACCTAACGGCTTATTTGACTTATTTTCTAACTGGAAAAAGTGTTGAAATGGTATTTTGAAATATGTGGCTCTGCGGTTAGAAGTTTAATTGGAAAATACTACCTATAACATAATGGAGGTTAGGTACCCATATAGGTATATCGTCTTAGTAAAGCAATAACGCAGTAACAGTAAGAAAAACATTACATAAGAGTCAATAAAAAATTTAACTACCGAAAATTAAAAAATACATATGTCTTTAAAACTCAAACTATTACAGTTTGATAAAGCTTTCGGAAGGCTAAACAGCTGTCTATATGTGCAATAATTACCTAGCAGAACTTTTTTATGACTAAACCGTTTTTAAATTAAATAATAAACGTTATTATTCAATTACTCATTATTACTCGCACAATATCATAATTTAAAATGGTTACTTGTATGTGGGTGTTTTTTTTTTTTAAATTTTAGTTTTGAATTTTTTTATTTCAGCGTAGAGATTTTAAATAAATTAAAGTTTTTAAAAGAAAGACAGACATTCCTGAGTTAAGAATAACCTGACAATATTTTTAAATCTCCTACTACCATCACAGTAAGCGGAAGATGTTGCTTGTGTCGTGATGTAGGACTTAGCCAGCCGAGGAATTGAACTTACGACCTCTGACTGAGACCCAGACGCGATACCAACTCAGCCACTGACCGGTCACTTAACGGACTTAACTTCATATAATTTCTATAGGCACTGCTGTAAACCAGCTGCACTCCAGACTTAAGCGGTTATTAGACGATACCTATTTTCATACAGATTGGACGTTAATTGTCTTTTTCATTTTTTTAATTGGAATTTTGTATGGATTTTCCATAGAAAAAGACAATTACAGGCAATCTGGATGAAAATAGGTGTCGTCTAACGACGCCTTTCAGAATGTATAGCTGAGCAGTGACCTTTTTGTCAATTGCTAAAATTACATAATTTTTAAAATAGCTTCTTGTGAAATAAATGTGTTTTTTTTTGTAAATATTATTAAAAAAATTAAAACTTAAAAAAAAAAAAACAGTCTCTTCACTCGATGGTAAAAGCACGAAGAAAATAAAAGTCAATGAAATCGATCCAAAGAATAAATAAATAAATAAAGCAGAAACTTTGAAATCTAGCATCATGAAATTTATGCTCGTTTTTCAGTTTAGAATTTCTGGGACTCAAATCGTCATTTCCATCATGAATTCCTACGAATCCGGAAGTAGCGGGTTCAAATCCCGGCGTGCGCGAGTAAATTATATTAATTAATTTGTATTGTTTCGCAATTAATTATTTTAAAATAATGTGTAGTACTCGTATATTTGCGCACGAGAGTGAATGATACTCTCGTTCCAGAGTGAAAGATACTCTCAGTATCACCCTGGTGAAAGACCACCATTCAGAATTGAAACGTTGCTTGAAATGGTTTTAGCCGTGTTTGGTGAGCAGATCTGAATAGCCGGGAACTTCCCCACCTTCCTCTACCCCATCTTCTTTTCCTCCCCACTACTTTCAGCCTCACATCATACCCTAATTGGGGATGCCATAATCTCACTGGCTCCAGACGGTTGGCAGCAGTCGGAACTCTTGTACGGTATTTACATTTAAAAAATAAATAAAAAAATAAGGCAAGCCACCATATTCTTTGTTCCAAATTGTCAATTGATTGGATTTTTGGAAAGAGTGGCGAAACCGGGTAGTAGGTAACAAATAACAACTAATTATGTATGAACGCATGTTCGTATGAAGTGTCGGTACAATAATATTGCTTGCCTCTGTCAATGTCATAACGTTATAGATATTTTCTTTGTAACCAACGCATAATATTTCATAGACATTTAATCATATTGAATCGAACAATAAAAAGGTACTCGTTACTTGTACTCCATCCGCGCCGGACAATCGATTCACACAGGATTTCACTTTTGTACGTGATTTGCAATCAATTTCTTTTTTTTTATTTTTATAAACGATATTATTGAAGTTATGCAAATAAAAACACGATCGTGCCGCAGAACGAATTTTGATACATGAATTTCACATTCTCTTTCTTGTTCTTAATAAATTTAAGCGATGCATTTTTCAGTCGGATTAAAAAGCTATTCTGAAAACCAAGTCACAAAAATTGAAAATCGAAAAGTGCAACAAAGAAAATAACTGAAAGTTGATAATCCATTAAATTTGCGCAGACTGCACTATAACAACAGGTACTCGTTGTATTTAATAAAATGATTATTTTTATAGACCCGTTTTTGCGAAAAATCACATCAAAAGCGCTTTAAGTATTAGGCAATAACCCAAAGGAATTATGGTAAATATTTCCAGTTGGGACTCATGCCAAAATAAATCTAACAACCTACTTCATTTAACTAAGAACTAATAACTATAGACTTACCACCAATGAATGACAAATCGTCCCCTTAGAGGGAAAACTCATGTGCCATACTAGTCGTGCCACACTTTTGCCTCTGATGTAGTGATGCACAACCCGCGGGTCGCAGGCTTAGAGTATTATTACTCTAAGATCGCAGGGGCCCGCTCGCCCACTTCGTATGGCCATGTCTCATATAAATAAAATAAATAAAAATCAACAGCATTAATTGATTGGTTTGGCCTTGGGCCTAGACAACTTTTGTCCTGTAATTGATTTTTTTATCACTTCCTTTTTTTAGCCGTACACGACTAAATATTGTTTCTGAAAAAATATAAGTAACGGAAGTGAGTTATGATATTTCTTAGCAATCATTCGGATATCAGATATGGGGATACTGTTATGGGGAGATGATTTTTTTTTAATAATATGTATATCAACTAGATTTCAGAAGATCTCAATTTATAGCAATTTATTGTTTCTGAAAACATCATAAAGTAAGTCGTTTTTTTATTATTTTTTTTTGTCAAGTTGCAAAATAGGTATGTTTTTACGTTGACTGATCTAAAATGCAAAAAATAAAATCAATATTTTTGATGTTGTATTAATTTCTCCGAAACAAACAATGTTGTCACAATTCATTTATACAAGACACCTTTTTTTCTTTTAGAAAAAGTTTAAGAGCCGTGTAGTACATTACCTTTTTTTTACTTATGTAATATTTTATGTAATTAGAAAAAAATGTTTTAGAATAATAAATAAGTTTATAATAATTTTAGGAAAAAAATAATTTTAAAGTTTAAGAACCCTTGAAATCTATTTTATAATCTTTACAAATTTATGTAATAGATACATAATAATAACAATAACAATTTAATCATTATGTATTTTGGAGGGATCTGTCCTGTATGATTTTAGAAAGTATTTTATTATTTTCAATAAATAATAAATAAGGAACACCAGTCCATTTTTTTTTAATGAATGACCTTCTAACTTAAATGCCAGTTTTTTTTCTCCTTATCACAGTTTAATTAATTCTCCAAGTTAGAATTTTTTAAAACCCGCCAAAACGGCTGAAATCCGAGCAGTAAGAGGCGAGGGGTGCACGTCGTCGAACAAGCGTCAAACGGAATGAAATTACACAGAAGGAATTTACGCGAAAATCTTCGCGTGACGTCAGTCCAATTATTCCAACCAAACAGGGCGTTTTTATGAGATGATGTTTTATTCATTTTTAAATAACTATTTATTAATTCTGTGTTATATAAAAATTACATATTCCTTATTGTATCGTTTTTAATTGTCCAAGGGAAAATCATTTTCATTTTGTTATGTCTGCAAAGGTGAAAAGCGGAAAAGGTTGCTTGCGGAATGTCGTGGGACTTGACTTTTGACTCGACGTTTTGGAGAACTCGACCACTAACCTATAATTGCGTAAAATATTTCAAAAATTAGCCTCGATAAGGACCGTACTTGAAATTTATAAGATAATAGCAAAGATTTGCACTTACTTTCAGGATTTATATCTAACACTCTGGAAACAAAATACGTTCCCTAGCGTCGTATCGTCCGGAATAGAGAGCGGTGTAAAGAAGGCGGAGTGGCAAACCACCAACGAGCCCTAGCGAACTACTAATAAATCACGCCCTTTCTGCGCTTGGCAAAAGACGTGCCTAACTATAGTAGGTAGTGACATAAAATTCATCTGTCGCCATCTTTACAAGAAACGTATCTATGTTTCAGGCTGCGAGTCCTGCCTGCACGGAGCTGGAAACCATCGTAATGGACTGGATGGGTAATTTTTCTCTTATTATTTCCTTCTCAGGGGTAAATACTCTCAGTATTGAGAATTGAAACATTGTTGATTAAAATGGCTCTGGCCCTATTTTATTTTCTGATCTGAATATTCAGGTAATCCCCCACACTCCTCTTCAACATCTCCCTCCCCCCTCCCCGCTTCAGCATCATAACATACCTCAATTAGAAATATTATTGTCCCACTGACATCGGGCAGTCTGGACTCCATTCAAGTGTCTCTTTTTTACGACCATTTAATTATGTGATGCTAAATACATTGTATTAATCCAAATAATCACAACAACCATAATAAATTAAAAAATCACAAAAAACACTGGATACGTTACACAGGTAGATCTGAAATAGAAAATATGTAAACACCAAATACAGCCTAACACCGAAACCACTCAAGTGCACATAAAACACCTCACCCAACAATTATTTTTTTTATTTTTTTCATCAATTTAATATAATGTAATTAAATATTTTGTAAATGAAATCCTCAGCACGGGAAATCCCAGAGAGGATATCATTATTTATTATTTTGTTATAAACAAAAAAGAAGATAATAAAACATCATTATTATTATTAATACATTGTTTACCTAAGAATAACCTCGAATTTAATATTTCAAAGACCCAATCATGTCTGATGACATCCAAAAGGGATCGAAATGACAATCTAGTCTCCTTCAACAATCAATCAGCAAGCAATCTTCACAACATGCCTTCTATTGATTGATAGCTCGGTATAACCTTAAGTGACCATCTCAGCGCGGGGGCTCCATCGAAGCCAGAGTAAAGTTAGCCTCTCAGAAACTAGACGTACTGTATAGGGCCCGCAGACCCTTTAATAGTGCTGATCCTGTACAAATCACAAGTGCGCCCCACTGTAGAATTTGGCAGCCACCTCTGGTCTGAAGCTCCAAACTACATTCTACTTCTACATTCGCGCACGGCGAGCACGTTCGCTCTGTGTGGCGGTTTGCGCACTACTAATTGAGTTTTTTTTTCAGCAAAGGCTATCGGACTGCCAAAAGACTTCATAGCCCTGGAAGAGGGAAGCAAAGGCGGTGGCGTTATTCAGGTGCATTATATAATATTATGTTATTTCAACGATTTTAATTTGATTTTGGAAACAAAACAAAAAATCAATTAAGCTTTTGAAAACATATCATGCCGCTACTAAGTGTAATATAGAAACTATGAGCAGTTTCATAAACAGTATCATGCTAGTGAAATGGATTAAAATCTGTTAAATCTATCTCATTCATGATATCTATTGGACATCGTTCAGAGGACAGAGGACAGCGACTTTGACTGGACCAGATGCGATTTAATGTTGTATTATTACTTCATTAGAGTTCCGCCAGCGACTGTGTCCTCGCCGTAATGCTGTCCGCCCGCGCCAACGCCATCAAGAGGCTGAAGCAGATGCACCCCAACGTGGACGAAGGTCTGCTGCTGACCAAGTTGATCGCCTACTGCTCCAAGGAGGCGCACAGCTGCGTGGAGAAGGGCGCCATGATCGCCTTCGTCAAGCTGCGCATCCTTCAGCCCGATGACAACAACAAGCTTCGTGGGGAGACTCTTAAAAAGGTACCGAGATAAATACTCGTGCTCACACTATAATGCTTCCACTTTGAACCACTTTGGATATTTTTTAGTCTTCTCAAGGAGAAATGGACTTTACACAAGGAGAAATGGACTTTACATATTGATCCAGTTCCTCACGTTACCAAACAAAAAACGTTTCCGGAGACTTTTAAAGAGGTGCTCATATAAATATTCGTACATTTTGTAGCTCCTACTGTGAAGCTACCACTTAAACTTTTGTTTATCTTCTGTAACACACAAAAGAAATGTACTTTAAATCCAGTTCTTCACATTAGCAATCAAAAAAGTTACTGTGTATCATTTGTTGTTTTTCCTATTTTACCCTTAATGGTTTTTCTTCTTTATCAGTCTTCTGGGTCCGGCTTTGGCACTGAAACACGACTTGTTGGTGGCTTTATAGAGTTTTAGTCTGGGAGTTTCTTGTTTCCTTCGACATCGCGGTTCCATAACCTAGTCATAGCATTAAAGCATATCAGTCTATGAGCATGGTTTGTCTTGAGTCTTCAGCCATGCTCTTGTCAATCTTTTTCGGCTTCAAACCATACTGCCAGCTGGATTTGATATCAAAGTTACTCTATTCTAAAATGGGTTGCCTGCCAGGACTTGTAAACCCATCTCCCGTATATTATCAAACCTAATCTGGTTTAGCCGATCGGTCGAGATCAAGCAGGTGGAGCGTAGACACTGACTTCTGAAGAAGTAACTATTATGATGATATTTTCTCTTTAGTCTACGCATACACATGGAGTAAATTAAAACTTTTTTCTCTTTTACCCAACTCTCTCTGTATCTACAAGGCAATAAACGTTTGTTTTCTTCTTTCTTTCTTTTAGGACGTTTTATGCATTTCTCAGAACGTTAAAACCTACTTCAGAATAGACCACGACAATTATTATAGTTGTTGTACTTTTCCAATTAATATCACTTAATAATAAGTATGTCAAATTAAAAATAGAAAACATTGCGTTGTGCTTCAACGCCTCAGAAAAATCAATCAGCGAGGTCATTGTATTATCAAGTTTCGTGACAAAACACATGAAATAATCTATTAAGTTAATTTGAGAGCATTGTCGTTTAATTTTAATGCGGATGCTTAAAAAACGCATATTAATAAGCGAACTGATTAATACCGGAACTTACCAAAGACTAACTGAAACGATTTTTTTCAGATGAATTAATCAGTCAATTAAGAGGTGCTAGAATTGTGCAAGTGAAATTTATTTTTAAGTTTCCGGAAATCATGGTTTGTAATCAATTGGTTTGTATCTATGCAAGAAATAAATTTATTTCACTATTTTTAAATGGTGACTGGGATTTAGTAAACAAAGCGATAAGAGCGATGGGGGAGTGGTGAGCTAAGGAGAAACGAGGGATCATTCTTCAGTAAGTCTTGGCTAGTAAGGGGGCGACGAAGGCAATAAGAAGGCCTTGAGAAATATCTTTCCACTATATTACTATACAGATCATGCATCGTCGCAGGAATCACACATATAAGCAGTTTGTGTATGTTTCAAAATGTTATATTCCAAGGAAACGGACAAGGTTTACATAACAATCGATCGTCCAATCGAACATTCAAGACGACAGAAATTGTCTTTTATTTATGATTATGTTTTGATTTTATTTTTATGAAAATTATTCGTAAAATTTCAGTTCCAAGGTTTTTTACAGCAATACCAATTATTCAATTTTTAATTATTAATTATTTTTATTGGGATTTAAAAACCCCATTGTAATATTTAATCATTGAAGAAAATAATATTAACATAACCTCAATGAAACATGAAACCGAAAAAAACAACAGAAAATAAAAAGATTTCAGTCGCATCTGGGACTTCATATTTTCTTCAATGATTAAATACCCATTATTATTATGTATTTGTACATAATGTCATAAAACTTTTCCTGGGGGTAATGCGACTTATTCCACATTAGCCGGACGCGCACAAATGCTGGTGCCAGGGATCTAATCAGAAGAATGTGCGAGTTATTTAATCAAAATCAAACTTTGACTGATTCCGACATATTCCTTGATACATACAGTACTTTTAAGAAAAAATTGAAAGCTGTTTTCACATAAAAATATTTAACAAACTTCAACAAACAGTATTTAGACATTGTGTACTTCTTTATTATTTCTTTGTATAACAATATTTTTAACTTAATTATTACTTTTTCTCTTTACATTCTTGTAAAAATTATTTAGCATCAATTTTTTTCTGTGTAACATAGTCTTAAATTCCTTAACTTGTCTAAATATTATATTTAAGGTGTATTTATCTGTATCATATTACAATCAGTGAGAAATAGTTAGGATGCAGGCGAGTTCTCCAGATATTGCACATTGTTTTGATATTACTGTCTGTATCTGTTTTCTCCTTAAATAAATAAAAAAAATACCAAATACCCTCGATGGTGATATGCGCAGATTCTGACATTTTCCATGCATTGAGATGGAAACCTGCTACACCGACACCTCTAGCGGCCAAGATATAATAGAATTTCTGTGAAATATATTCTTATTAAATTGTACAAATCCAAAATTCATTAAATAAATATTAGGTAACCTACATATGACTTTACTGCTTTTTTCTAGTAAATGAAATTTTATAGAAAAAATATTAAAGAGGCTATTAGGTTTATATTATATAGCAGTTATAAGCCTTGCCGCTCGCCAGTCGCGCTCGGTCTGGTGGTTTAGAAAGGGAATACATTTTTTTTGTATTTTCATTTCTTATTTAGCACCGAAAAGTTTTGGAAACTCTGCTGTCCAAATAACCAATAACATGTTTTTTTTCAGCACGGGAAATCCCAAACAAAGAAGACATTGAAACAAAAACGATCTTATGGTATGCTTCAAGCAAAATAAATCAGTATGTAATAAAAACATTTGCAAATAGTCTATACCTGCCCACAGGCCATGGAGGAGGACGTGGAGGCTGGGCGAGTGCCGTTCTTCGTGTGCGCCACGCTCGGCACCACGTCGGTGTGCTCCTTCGACGCGCTGGACGAGATCGGGCCCGTCTGCCGCCGCTTCCCCGCTGTGTGGCTGCACGTCGACGCGGCCTACGCGGGCTCCTCTTTCATCTGCCCGGAGCTGCGGCACAACCTCGTGTGCGTCCATACCTCATACCCATACCATAAATACCTACCATAGATAATAGAAACAGGGCCGTTAACCATTATTAGGATGTCGCCAACATCGTTTACACGGTTCCATGACAAAACAGAACATTTCCATGGATCCATAGGTCGCTTGTTCAAATGGTGTGAGCAAATATTTTTTTATGATTAATTTGTTTTATTTCACAAATTATTAATTTGAAATAATATACGTATATTTGCAGCACGTTCCAGAGTGGTAGATTCAGTATCACCCTGTTGAAAGACCACTATTCAAAACCGAAACGTTATTTGAAATGGCTCTAGTCATGTTCGTTGACCAGATTTGAATAGCCAAGTACTTCCCCTCCCCCACTGCCTACAGTCTCACAACACACACCAATTGGGGATGCAATAGTCACGGTTGGGACTCTGTGCGGTATACACATTGAAAAAAATAAAGAATATTAATTGTGAAGAAATCGAAAAACCATGCCGATCCTAATCCGTTTTATCCCGTTACCCGTTCACCCATACCTACTATTACTGCAGATCGCATCTATGCACAATGGCGCCCCGCTTTTGTGTCTAGCTACACATAAATCGATTAACTTTCATTGGTTCCGCACCCGCTTTGATAGTCCGTGCATTTTGGTCGTAACTCGGTGACAGTCGGCACGATTCCATGCAATATCTCACTTAGTTTCTATTATCTATTACAAATACCTATAATTATTATTTTATGACCCGAAACTAGGTGTGCTGTTTTTTCTTTTATTAAATATTTAAATACGACACATATTCGCGTTCGTTCTGATCTATCAAATTTTCATATATCTTTTATTAAGATTAAAGCAATATAATATAAAACATGATAAGGCCTGTAAAAATGATTTATACTTTGGAATTCCTGCTTATTGTATTGTGGTGAAATTAGTTCCTAAAGCATTTTCGGAGAATAATGCTTAGATATTTCGAAACAGGCAGTCGACCCAACGCGGCGAAGCAACTTCAACCTTTCAACTAGAAGAATGAACATGTGGTTACTCATAAATTTCAATATTATTTTAATATACGCATCGCCTCAATTATGTTTCTGTGCTTAACGGGGAGAGGGACGTCGGAGAGTTATTATTTATTAATTCAAAATAATGACAAAAAAGCTGTTTTTTTTGTAATGCGGATTACAAATCTTTGGTTACGTTTATTTACAAAAACGCACAGATAAATGATTAAACATACTTTTCTCCACTTTAAAAATCACATTCGCATTTTAAATATTTTGTAAAACAAACAATGGGTCGGTCAGAAAAAAAGTAATATTTCTGATTAGATTTTGAAAAATGGTAAGCCTATTTAATTTTTTTAAATATCTAATAAATATTTTTCTATTTAAAAACAGTATGTTTATCGTATTGTGTAATAATACTATCATTATTTTGAAATAATAAATAATAACTCTCCGACATCCCTCTCCCCCTTAAGAAGCCCTTGCTACAATTCGAATATGGTATAGCCTTAGATTTTTGTAAAAACAAGCACTTTTCATCTTGATATTTTCATTTCCCATACAACACAAGAAAGCACGTTCGAGAGACCGTAAATGGGTTTCTATAGAATTTGAGTGCCCCTTGAACTTCTAACGACAAGAGTTTTATGAACCTCAATTAAACCGGTTAAAATTTTGCCCGATGTGTTTTCGCCAATTTATACTCTAGAAATGTATATATTTCTAATCACGGATTAAATTCATACTGTATCGTTTATGAACTCTATGTACCAATGTAATTCAATTTTAGGGGTATCGACTTCGCGGATTCGTTCAATACCAACGCCAACAAGTGGCTGTTGACGCATTTTGACTGCTCCCTGATGTGGGTCCGCAACAAGCTCCTCCACACCTCAGCCCTGGTGGTGGACCCGATCTATCTCCAGCACGCCCACGACGGCACTGTCATCGACTACCGCCACTGGGGCATCCCACTCAGCAGGCGATTCCGCTCCCTCAAGCTGTGGTTCGTCCTGAGGACCCACGGAATCTCAGGCCTCCAGGAGTATATAAGGAACCACATCCGGCTGGCCAAGTATTTCGAGACTCTGGTTAAGAAAGACAGCCGGTTTGAAATTTGTAATCAAGTCGAGGTAAAAAATGACCTTCGATCTCTTCAATTATTTAAAAAATATATACATTAATGAATAAACCATAAACATTTCTACATTGGAAAAGCGTGGGAAATAATTTGATCTCATTTGAATTTTCAAAATAATTAATTGTATTATTGACTCACCTTCTTTGTTGCAACTCATCCAGTTCTACATTCTTAGCCGTAGACTCCTTTTCTCAATCAACACTACTAATTATGGGTACCATTCTCCACTGCCCAGAATGTCGAGACTTGTTATCTCAAGTCAGGGCCTTGAAATTTTTGGTACCAGTCTGAATGATTTTTGTCATGCTTTACGAAAATAAACTTCAAATAATATCATTTAGTATGTGTAAAATCATGGACAAAACCTTGTTCAGGCTTTGGCTTGAATGTTCTCTCAAATGTATATTTTTGTCATTTCTTTATCCGTGAATTACGTATATGCAGTTATTTTTCTGTGGCTCTTGTTCATTTCATTTCATGTTGCATATTTTGTGTATTTGGACAACGGTCCGTTAATATAAAAAAAAATATTGATAATGAAATTTGAGAAATGTGTGTACCCAACCCATGGAGTGGATACCACAAGATTTGCATTAACGAGGCCCGACTTGAACCGGGATTAGACACCTAACGTCTTCCTGCACACAAAACCTCGGCCCTTTAAACACGCTTTTGCATTTTAGAGTATTTAGTACCTTTTTAATAAAGAGTCTAAAAATATACTAACACACTTTTTTGTAATTTCATTCAACAAACGAGCAATAAATTTGAGATAAAGAGACAAACACGCATCGATTTTAGACATGACTCACCGACAAGAAAAGACTTATTGGACAATAACCAAGTATGTTTCCGCTTTTAGATGTACGTGTACCATTTAAAATTAAATTTATTTATTTTTAGTTGGGGTTGGTTTGTTTCCGACTCTCCGAATACGACGGGCAAAGTTTGAAGGAGGCCAATGAAACGAACAAAAAATTAATTACCAAAATCAACGAATCCGGTCAGATTCACATTGTTCCTGCGTCTGTCAAGGAGAGGTTCATTCTGAGATTCTGCGTCTGTGCCCCGGATGCTGTCCAGGAAGATATGGGTACGTTTTGTATGGTGAAATCAATTAATCACCTTATAAAGTGTGCGGGTATGTTAGTACCTGCACTCAAAATAATTAAATAATATTATACCTAATACATAGAACGTAGGTGCCCGACAGACTTTAACCAACGATTCCTGAGTTAATTTAGAGTAAAATAATGTAGATGGCATTTTGGTATCTGGTGATTATTTTGACAACAAAAACTATTTACTTTGTTAGGAATAAATTATTGAAGTTTATAAACCCATGTAATGTTTAATCATTGAAGAAGACAATATCAACAAATCTTAGAAAATATGAAACACTGAAAATAAAAAGATAAGAGTCGCAACTGGGACATGAACCCAGATTCTCTAGTATTACCAGGACCAACGTCTCTACCAATTGAGCTATTGAGACCTCATTGCATTCGGTCATTTTTATCAATCTCATATTCCCAATATGAATTATTGATATTATCTTCAATTAATTAGATTATTTTGGCTGCCATCTTTTTGGTATAATTGCAAAGTTCTACCGGAATACGTAATTTTTCATATATCATAAGTCCCAGATGCGACTGTTATCTTGTTATTTTTTGTGTCTTTATCTGTTTCATATTTTTTTATAAAAGTTTTTGATATTATCTTCTTCGAAGATTAGGAAAAAAAACTGTCACATGTCGCCACTGGTTGCTGAGCCGAGAAACCGCCCACACCCCCGCCCCGACCCTTCCTGCACATCGCGGGCTTTGTGAACAATCAAAGAGACCAGTGGCGACATGTGGAAAAAAAGAGAACAAAATACCATCTACATATATGTCTCCAAATAAGCTCTGGAATCGTTGGTTAAAAGACTGCGGATCTCGTCTTACCGACAATGTATTTTCCAGATTACGCCTGGGAGGTGATAACTCACTTTGCAAATGAACTATCTGAAGTTAGCGACGAGAACTCTGTAACTATTCCATTTAAATCTTATAAGAAATACTCGTATTTATATTATTTAAATCTCGCACTAAAGTTCGCAGTTAGAGGGCTCCTTAGCGGGTATTGGCAATAGTATTTTTTGTCCCAATTTTGGGTCCTGTCTAACACCTTCTGATACGCATGGCCTCTCATTTTCTTGTCTTTTCCGATATAATTCATAATAAATTTGTCATTAACTTGTCTGTACACTGACTCCATAGATGAAGAAATATTTTTTTCGCTGTTTTAATAATTTAAAATTTTTACTTATAATTTAAACTCATTTCTGACCTCCAAAAACTCATTTTAGTTGGTTCGTCTATCATTGCACATATGTATTTTATTTCTGTCTCACGGGTTTTCTATTACTTGATTCATGCAGTCATTCTATTCATCTATTTATCATATTTTGCTTATCGTTTTCGCTTGTGTTATTATTTTCCAATTGTTTTTTTTTTTATATTCTAATAATATTAGACACGAATGAACTGACATAACTAGAGATCTGAAAATTTGGAGTTTGCGATAACACTAATTTTAAATCGAATTTCTTAATTTCAACGCGAAAAACGCAATTTTCACAAGAATAACGCGAAATTCGCAATTTTTTTGGTATTCTTAAATAAGTTAGTAATATCACACGTACTAAATATTTCTTTGTCTATTGTTTTGACAAGCTTGAATAGCCATAAAATGGAATGCAGCTAACCTGATGTCGAAAACACCGCAGACATTCGCAAACGTCATTTTTTTATCGATTTTCAAAAAAAAATGTTTTTTAATTTATTTTATATACATATTTTCCACTTTTATTGCAAAATACTAAAAAGGGAACGTAACACCACTTTTGTTTAAAAGTAAAACCACTTTTCCCAAAAATAACGCGAATTTACCAAAAATAAGGCAAATTTTTCAGGTCCCTAGACATAACTTATGAATGCAAACATTTTCTTTCGTCTCTTAAAATAAGTTACTTTACTCTTGAACATATTTCCTCTCTTTTCATTGTTATTTTTATTATTATTATTTCCTACTGATTTAACTCTTTTTACTTACCTATTTTAATATTTACATAACATTATTTTCATTATGATTAATTCGACCTAACATTGTATAGAAATTAATCAAACCTAAAGATTTCTTATGTTGTATTAATTTTGTACATATTTTACTTTAATCTATTGTGTAAAAAAAAAACATATTTCATGTATGACATATTATTTATTTTAATTTACTGGTGTTGGAATGAGTTCTTCTCTACTTTGCCATATTAACGTGAATGCATGAGTGCTTCTTTCCCTTGGCTATCTTGTATTAATGCATGGCTTTTTTCCAATTTCTTTTTCAAAATAATGAATTTAGAGCGTGCCACCCATTGAGCGTCTATCACTAACACCAATGACAGGAGCTGGTGAATGTGAGCAGTGCACTGGAGAAGAAGAGGAAGGACACCCTGGCTTACAAGCGATCCTTCTTCGTGAGGATGGTCAGCGACCCAAAAATATACAACCCTGTAATCACCAAGTCATCTTCTACGCAGAAACTGTCGCCAGGCAACCGCGAAAAGAACACTTCACAAATCCCTACCGCAGCGTGAGTGGACACTTTTATATTTCGCTTCCCCCTTTGGAGATTTTATTGAATTCCGAACGTTGACTTTGAGAGAATAGAGCGGGGAAAATAATTCTTTATCTGCCCTTTGAGGAAATAATTTGGAATATCCGAGATGCTCGCAGTTTTCTCTCGAAACACGACGCTACGAACTCAGTCAAATCGCAAATCAATATTCGTACAGCATAAATATTCAATCTAATGGCGCCTGAAAAAGCTTGAATTTTGGCGCCTTTTTTAAGAAAAAAAGTTGCTGTTTTCCATGAAGACCCGCGAGGCCTGTTCAATGACATCACTATAGTTTTGTGGTAGGGATAAATTGAGGCGCTAAGGCGCTTGCTTGTGCTGCCGCCGCCTTTGTGAATTTGACTTGTAGTCGCGGAGTTGCGGATTCGATACCCACACGGCACCAAAAAAAATATTGACATTGTTTTTAATCATTCAATATACATAGGCAAAGGGAGTGTGAATTATAGACAATGTGGACACGCATTGTAGTTAGTAGATATTGATAAATACGGCGTCAGGAGCGGCCCGTTCCGATTTCATCTGCCTGACCGGGCGTGGTATTAAATACCAGAATACTAACAGGTTAACTAGGTAGGCCTGCTGATGAGAAATAAAATTCTCTTAGTTTTGATTTCGGGAGTGTCGTATTTATCATTATCATCTTTAATATTGTATAGCCTGACCTTTGAGGGCACTGTCAGTGACAGCTCAGATCAAAGGATTGTCCGGATGTTTGTGAAGCTTCTTCACAGATAAGACAGACCTGTCAAAACAGGGCGACATTTAAACATCCATGATTTATGGTAAAAATAAAATTGGGAAAAGAAGGGAATCACAAAAATTGTTTTATAACCTAAATTTAAAGACAATGCAGAAACGCAAGAATAGAAAATAAAGCGATGTTTTCTATTTATTTTTTTATTATATTGTACCTACGTTTAACAGTAACTCTAACCACATCAGAATATGATACTAACAACGCATAAGAGTTTTAAGGGAGCAAAAAAATCTCTTTCATAGTTACAGGCAACCTCGGTCAAATTCTTTGAGTTGACCCCCTTCCTCACATGAACCCAGTTCGTTAGGCGCATAAGGATACACATTAAAAGTGTAAGTAAGTAAGTAAGTCATTGGAAAGGGAAATAAAATCATAGTTTTTCAAAACACTTAAACTGAGATGTTTGAGACCCCGTCACATTTTATTGACGATCAGTGCCATTTTGATCATTTGTAATTCGAACGGTCCCTTTAAACGTCGAAAATCGGCGTGTTTCAGCGTTTGGTCAGCAATCTAGCATAATGCCCATGTTGTTACGCTTGACAGCTGTTCAAAATTTGATCAGAAGCTGAAACGGGTCGGGAATCGGCGGTTAACGGAGACCGTTTAAATATTAAAGATTTGATCATCAATCAAATGTGACAGAGGTTGAAACAACCCAACCTTAAAAGTTTTGTTTACAAACACGTAAACGTTGTTACATGTGAAGATTTATTAAAGATTATTAATTCAATTAATGTATTATTAAATGTCTTCGAATTAACAATTAACTATCACTTATCTTTCTAATTTTAAATAACACGCTACTCAAGTTCGTGATATTCAAATCACGCAATTGCCCAAGTAATTCAGCGTCTACGCAATAAAGCAATTTCTGCTTTTATGGCGAGTAGGTAGTACCTAAGTACGTGACTGATTAAAATATCGCTGTTGGGAGTTTTCCATTGTGCCCTCCATAAGAGCCAAGTTGCCGCCATACAGATTACAGCCTACTTAGTTTAAAATATTATTATTTTTTTGCATAAACCTACTTTGATATAATAAAAGTGGACGCAACTTATTGTAGAAACTTTCACCGCAACCTTTCCTAGTCTAAACATGTTCAGTTAGCAGTGGATTGTAAGAAATGTAATAGTATTTCCAACAGATTGAATAACACAATTATTGTTTTCATAACATTACAAATGTGTACATAGGTGGTTATGCAGTACTCAAGATCGCCGATATTTGACCGTTTAAATTTGTACACAAAGAGTTTAGGTCAATAAAGGGATGATAGAACCAATACATTTAAATCAAAAATTAAACTGTCTGCTCAGTTTTTGTACAAAAAAAATAAATAAATAAAAGATAATTAAAATAATAAATATTGCTAACGAACCCTCTAATACGGCACAGTATTGGAGGGTTCGTTAAGTCAATCGAAATGAGTATACTATGCCACTATACAAAAAGCTATCGCATCAAAACCATGATACCGTCAATTCACCCATTTTTCCAAAAAATTTCCTAACTTATTCGATTGAGAATTAAACATTGCTCCGTTCCCTCTCACCTTTTTAAATGATGCTTTATGTGGTCTAGAAGTGGGAACTTTAGATATGCACATATTTTTGGTTGTCTCTATCTAAACAAATATCCTCTTTACATCGAGCCGTATCTAAAACTGCTCCCCTCACTCCTTCACTTCTAAGTCTGAACTCGACTTCAATTTTCCACATAACTTAGAAATTTACCAATTTAAATACTCGTGTGTAATATTATAATATTGTATAATTTCGCCTTCCCTTTCTCTATCCATTGAAACGATGACCAATAACACCATTGAAGGGTGAAAGCCTGAAATATTGGGGAAAAAACTCCCGAAATAACATTACGTATATTCAAAATATTCAAAAATATCCATGTGATTTGAAAAATGTTGTTCGTTGCCAAAAGTCATGCATTCAATTCGTAGATCTGGAAAATTCTCTCTCGTTTTCTACATTGATCTTTTTTCACTGATGATTTTCGACATTGATCATTTTTAACATCGATCATTATCAATAATGATTATTTTCAAAATTGATCGTTTTCATCACTGACCATTTTCCAAATTGATTATTTTCAAAATGAAGCATTTTCATCACTGACCATTTTCAAAATTATTCATTTTCATCATTGACCATTTTCAAAATGAATCATTTTCATCACTGACCATTTTCAAAATGAATCATTTTCATCACTGACCATTTTCAAAATTAATCATTTTCATCACTAACCATTTTCAAAATTAATCATTTTCATCACTGACCATTTTCAAAATGAATCATTTTCATCACTGACCATTTTCAAAATTAATCATTTTCATCACTGACCATTTTCAAAATTAATCATTTTCATCACTGACCATTTTCAAAATTAATCATTTTCATCACTGACTGAGAATAATAATAATAATAGTTGGATGATTTGTATAGCGCCGTTTTTGTGAAAAATCACCTCAAGGACGCTCAAGAATGCCTCCAAAAGACTTGCGAACTGCATTCAATTTGTAAGTCTAGGAAATTCTCTCTGATTTGTTATGAGGTATGATGATTTTAGTACCAATGTGTTTGTGGTTTGTGTTCATGGCCCTGCCGATAGACAAGCTTAACAGGTGGGATGATTTTACAGCAGTACAATAAATAAAATAAAAATAACTTGTTTTCCACAACAGAAACAATTCGTGGATCTCGTGGCCCCTGGCGTTCTTCTTCCAAAGTGCCGACAATGAGAATGGAAGCTCTCCCAACGACCTAGCCATCAGGTATTATACTATATTTTTAAATATTCCACTAATTCATACCTCTTTGGGAAACTTTAGATAGAAAAACAGAGATGCATAAAATATGTGCACGAAAAACAACAAGTGTGGACAGTGATTATTTTCAACATTAATCATTTTCAACGTTGACCATGTTCAACACTGATCATTTTTAATTTTGATCATTTTCAACATTGATCATGTTTAACTTTGAACATTTTCAACATTGATCATTTTAAGCATCGATCATTTTGGACAACGATGTGTGGAGAAAACCATGTCTCCAAATGGGGATACAACGTTCACATGAATTAAATAAAAACAGCCGAACTTTGATGTACAGAACTTTGATGTACTAGATTGATGGGGGTGGAAAATCTAACAAACTTACCATCAAGCCGTTTCACCGAAGCGATAGACAGAGGAGGTGAACCGCCCTCTACACACATTCCCCGCTTCATCCACAGTCATACAAACTCTTCTGTTGTACCGACTCTCGATATGCTCTGTCAAATATTTTATTCACTTCCACCATGTCTTCCACGGGCGTCCCCGACTTCATCCATTCACCGTGTCTTATTTGTTTGCTTGCAGGTTTCGCCACCTGGACACGATGGTGCGCCTGAAGAGTCCGGGGCAGGTGCGGCGGGGCAGCTCCCCCTCCCCCGAGCATGACCCCACCCGCTCCCCGCGCCGCCTCTCTCCCGTCCCAGCACCCGCACCCACCACCACCGCCATCGCACTCAAAAACTACGCATACAATGCTACCAAATAAACGTACAACATAAATTGACAAATTATTCCCAAGAAGTCATATGAGAAGTGCCAACCTTTCAGTTCAAAAATTTGCTGTAGCACACTACTGACCTTACATAACCCATCCTTTCAGTGTCGAGATGTTTTCAAAAAATTTCAGTGGATCTGCTGTTTCAACGTAGGGATGCAATCGGTTTACTCTGAGTAATAATTATGTGTATAGCGAATTATCGGCGCCCAGCTGAGTGATTTTCCAATCAGTGTGAAGCAGACACCAATACACCCAAACAATGAGTGTATTACATATAAAATCCTCCCATCACTCACACTAAGTCAATTGCATCACTGGGTGGAGTGGACTGAAGAAGTAAACCGATAGAAGTATGTTTTAGACTTGATTGATGCGAACGAAATAAAGAAAATTTCCTTTACTTCTGATATCGGTATAGACCATACTTCTACGGATTTTCTATTCAGTGACGGAAACATTTCTACCTATTACAAACATTAGGGTGGTGTTTTTATACCTGCAAATTTTTTTTATTTTTTATATTCCAACTTTATATTAAAAAATTTAAAAAAAAATGTAAATTATAATAAGAGTAACTTCAGACGTGAATTATATTATATAGAACACGGAGAAAAAAACTTTTCAGGTGTAAAAATAGAAACAAACTAAAATTTTCTTGTTCTGTAATGGAGGCGTAAATAAACATAATTGACGTAACGGCACGCTACTTGTCCGTGGTAACCTAGATGGGGTGTTGAGAGTGATTCCTGACCTTATTTGGAGTAAACGATTTTAATAAAATTTTAGTGTCCGACGATTTTTTTTTCAAACAAAAATACCTTCACATGTCGTTACTGGCCAGTCAGTCGAGTAACCGCCCAACCCCTCAACCCTAACTGCCCAACACTGATAAATGTTAAGTTAATAAAAAAAATGTATATATGTGTATATTTTTTTTTAATATTAAAAATTTCAAATTAAAATGTCACCAGTCCAAAATTTCATTAACATTTTTGACTCTAAATAAGGTCAGGTATCACTGGTTAAAGTAAGTCAGGTACGTCTCTTAACACCCTGTATGAATATTGAATTAGCATTACTTTCCATAATTAAACAGAGCGTCCAATTATCTTCTGTTACTTTCAAAAAGTCTCCAGATAAACCTCAAGATAATAACGTCACAGCATGCGATATTACTACAGAACTTTCTTCGTTTCTGGCACTTCTCACATCACTACTTATATTGGAGGCTAACTCATTGGAGGCTTGGACTTGTTCATAATCAGGGGTACGTCTGCCCGTGGCTTGAAAAATAACTCAGTTTAATTCCTACTATTTACCTTCTAGTTTATGCGTGGTTAATATTCACGCACATGATCTTTAGAATCCGTAGGTTAGAAAATTATCAAATAGGTGGTCATATTATCTAGTCACCGATAAAACTTTTAAAAATATATGCGTATATACAATATTTTACCCATGTCAAATAAGAAGGCGCTAATCAGTTCAAATCGAACCCTTTCCCTAGCAACAATAAATAAATAGTAAACAATAAATAAAATGCAAGCAAATCATGTATCCATCTATAAAAACAATTCATTTCTTGGTAATTGTTCAAAAATGCTGCGTTGCGAATCTCATATTTAAATGCTGCTTTTTTTCTTTTTTTTTATTCACTCAATATAACAATATAAATATTAAAAGATCATTAGATTCTATTGCTAATGAATACTTTTTTCATCAACTTACATAATTGTATGTTATTTTGTTCTTCAGTATAAAAGTTATAAGAAAATAAATCAAAATCCTAAATTTAAAGATAATAGATCGTCTCTGCCCTTGCCTTCGTCGACAAATAAAAAAATCTTTCTTAGTTACAGTATATTTATTACAAAAACCTGTATCACTTTTTAGATAGAAACATATTATAAACATTGCAAAAATGCATTTTTTAAGACCATTAAACTTTTATTTACAGTCCATATTGTATTAAAAAAATATATATAGTTTATTTTTAATTTATAACAAATATGTTTTTGATATATATATTTTTTAACATTTTTCCCACTTGTTTGAATGCGATTAACATGTCACATAAATTTATTAGAAAGAATTAAAGGCTTTATAATTAATAAGGCGTCTAAATACCTATTGGCAATTTAGCAAAATTCTTCCTTAAATTTCTTGTCGTTAAATATATGAATATGTACTCGTTTTCAATATTGTAGGAACTCTAATAAAACTCAGCATTTACTAGAACTTGAAAACTCAAATGAATGCTGCTCAAAGAATTAGTCAAATATTTCATTAGTGTAATCTATGTGTTAATAAAAAGATTGAAAAAACTTGCGGGTTAATTTATTATCCTTTTCAGTAATATATATATTTTTTAAAGTTATGTAAATATATAACAGAACAAAACACAGTTTTAATATGTATGCATATTGTATAAAATAACTACTTATACAAAAATATGGCTCTTAAAATTAGCTGCAGATTGGAAAACGTACTTATGTAACAAATATTTAAAATGAGCAAACATAAACATAAAAAGCTAAAAATGCTCCCCTCAAAGTATAACAAAAACAAAATTAACATTATTATATTAATAACTCTATCTCTGTAAGAACATAAACAAAGAAAAATGATAAGAAATGAGCTTTAAAATAATATGTTAATGCTATTTCTCCCACCTCTTTTTCAAATTGTGAACTTCAGCTTTTAGCCGACGAAAAATAATTATTATTCCGAATAATGGCTATTTTTCTTTTAATTGTGAAAGAAAGCGGTTCTTGCTCGAAGATGAACATCATGTCCCTGTCAATTCAGCTTCTGGAGCCGTCCTGTAGTTCCCTCCGTGCAGATGTCCTCCAGATGAATCATTGGAAGAGTTAAGGTCATCTACTTCACTGGCTTCTTCTTGCTTCTTCTTCCTATGTCCTGCACTTGAATATTTTTTGTAATTTCCGCCATGCTTCGGTCCCTTGTTTCCTTTGATCGCAGACGTTAATACCTCAACCTCAGAAGCGACTGGTGGATCTTCGGATAAGTTGGTGGTCCGTGGTGATAATTCTGTCTCATGTTCTTGTTTGTAGACACCTCTATATTCTTCGGGTAGTTCAAGAAATTTATCTGAATACCGTCTTGGTTGATCCGAGGTATCCCCATATAAATCGACTAAATCCTCGTCACTTTGATAAGCACTCAACATAGAGGGCTCATTGACACTATCCGCCACGAAGAAACTGCTGGTGATCACTTTCGATGGGTTTTTAGCATTCTTAGAAACGCCTTGCCAATCGTTATGCCTTTTGGCGAATTTTTTACTTTTCGGGTTCTGATCGACGCTATCAATGTGCCTATAATTTCCACCGTGCATTGGGCCTTCCGTTTTTATGTCTGTACTGAATACTTCAACGTCAGAGTGCGTGGGATATTGATCTTTATTTTTTCTTGGTCTAGTGTCAATATTCCAAACGTCAGGTCCATAATTGAACTCTAGAGCCTTTCTTAAATGCGCACCTACGTAATCTTGTCCGGTATCGTGTCTTTTTGGTTTAATAGTTTCGTTCTCATCTTTCTTTTTATCTAAATCGGATCTTGGAACATCCTCGTATCTCTTTTCCACACTACCAGACATAACGAACTTCTGATTTCCCTTGAAATATCTGGTAGGTTTATAGCTCGTGATTGGAGAAATCCTTTTTTCCGAACCGGCTTCTATTAAATCATCATCGTCATTATCGGCGTATTTTCCATTTGTTTTGCTGAAATTCTCCTGATCATCAAAATCTTCGCTACTACCTTCATCATTTGACCAAGTTTTACCACTGGATACATCTTGCCCGCCTTGCGTTTTGCCTCCGTCATCATAAGAATGATCACCACTGCCTTTATATAAGCCGGAACCATCGTGTTTTGACTTTAAAAATCCGCCGTGACCCTCGTGGTTTGAAGCTTGCTTGGTGTGTCCAGCGTGGTCGTAAGCGCCGTCTTCGTATCCTTCTTCTGAATATACTATCTGAGCTTTCGATGTTTTGATAGCTTCCCGCAATCTGGGAGCATTGACCAGATCGTCGTGAGTAACGGCATCCTCGTACGCAGATTCTCGTGGTAGGTGCTTCGTGGTTTCTACGTGGCGGACTTGAGCATACGTTTTAACTGGAATAAATTCAACTTCATCGTTTGAATTTTCATCATCAGAATAATCTAGACTTCCTTGTAAAGGTGGGACATTTGGATGATGCCTGTCTGTGAATTCCTTAAAATTTTTATTAAAATTTGTGTTCTGATTATCAAATCCCTTTTTCTGATGGTCGAATACATCCTGACCTTCTGCTTCATCATCTTCATCCTCGTCATCTGGTCTGTTTTGTGGGTACTCATTTTTCTCATTTCCAAAATGATTACCTTGAACTTTTTTAAGTTGAGAAACACGGCTTTTTAAAGGTTGGAAAGTATCGGGATGAACTCTTATATTTTCAAAATTAGGCCGTGGATAAGCCGCGTATTTGTTTAAATTTGAGTAGTTGGGGGGGAGCTTTGTCGGCTTTTTATAATAAGTAGGATACTTCTCATATCGTGGGACATGATTTTCATGTTCCTGATTGCCATGTCTATTTCCATGATTTTCTTCGTCGTCATCCTCATTTTCACTAGGATGGTTTTTTGGAACTTGTTCTTTTTTCTTAAGACGGATTTCATTTGCGTTGACATCATTTACAACTTTTCTTAGAACTGGATCTTCAGATTGCTGGTTAACATAAGCTTTGACAGAAGCGTATGGCCGGTAGACTGCATGGGACTGACGTTGTGGTGCTGCCAAGTAAGGGTTAGCAGTGCTCTTTGAAACGGGTGAATTTCCATAAGTATTTGGATGGTTTATTGGTGAGTTGGGATATTTCACTGGTGCATTTGAATATTGTGCTGGCCCTTGTGGATATTTTGCTAGTAAAGTTCCATACTGTGTTCGTCCACTTATATATTGGGCAGGTGCATTTGTATTATGTGTTGGCCCATTTGGATGTTTAACTGGTGAATTAACGTATTGTGTTCTACCATTTGAATACTGTATCATCGCATTTCCATATTGTATTGTCCCACTTGGATATTTCACTGGAGCATTTTGATATTTTGCTGGTGCATTCGGATATTTTGTTGGCGCACTTGGAATATGGTATTTCTGGTTATGTGGTTGAGTCTGCATATAATTTGGGGCATAATGCTGTTGAGGACGCGACGGATTCAGATGATTACTATTGCCATGATATACAGTTATATATTGATTTGTAGGATTGACGTAGCGAGCTTGAGGATTATTGGGATATGCAACAATCTTGACAGGGGAGTTCACATGTTGACTGCTTTGAGAAAGTTGGCTGTGGCCATTCCACGGTCTGGACCACTGGTCCCCGCTGTTGGCCGCACAGCAAATTGCGGGCAACAAAAATAACAACACTTTTAAAATCCTTCGATTCATCTTGACTAAACACTGTTCACATGTTGATCAGACAGCACTTTGTGTGATCTGATTCACTTTGCTTCAAATGAAAACTAATAACACTTGGAAATTGCGCCAGAACCCAACAGAACTTGAAGTTAATTTCGTAATAATACCACACATACTAATTCACGAACACATATTTTGCGACAAGACTGCGGTAAAGAGACAATTATCTTCAATACTGTTACACGAAGTAATAGAGGAAACTTTCATGCGATCGACATTCGACGGAGCTCGAGGAAGGAAGGCTGACCGCTGACAATTCGCGACTGAACCGAGATCACAGAAAAGAGAAGGTTTATATCGGTTCTAGTACAATAATTTGATCGAGTTTACTTGTCGTCACAACCGACGACCATTGCGACATTGTTCTCAATCATGAGATACAACATTTATTTGTCGAGTGATTTCTTCTTTGTGTTATATTAAATTACCGAACGATTATTATAGACTACCAACAGCGCGTAAACATGTATTTCTTATGAGAAGGAATAACTTGTTACACGTAGGTTTCAGGAAATACAACAAGTGTGCAGTGTGCAATATCACTCATCATGGCTTGACTGTAACAATGGGATCCTCTGTCTATATGATTTCATATTTCCTATGAATACAATATTATTCGACCCTGACAATAACAAATTATTCATTTTATTATAAATTAGATCATTTAAATTAATAGCGTGAATAGATCAAGAGGCTATGGCTCTCGTTCTTGTACTGAAAGGAATGATTTTCCAGGATTCTCCCACCACCTATATAATATTACATAATATGTAACCTGTCAACATCAAAAGTTACTATACCTCTCATTTGAAAATGTTGGATTTCCGACATTCCACTTAAGGCGTAACATTTTCAAACAGTTTGAGTTTTATTTGAGTGGTTTATGCAAGCAAATAAACAATGTCTGTTAATAATAATTGCAAATCATTCACGCGTGCCCAGTTCGGCGTGCCCGGAGAATAAAAGTGAGAAGGAAAAGTAAAAATATAAAAATAAAGCATGCCCTCCGTGTAAAATCGATGACTTGCATTTAGTGGACATTTGCATCGGATGTTTTCAATAATATGAACCGGATGCGCTGTTATGAAAGAACCACGAAGATCGGAATATTATCTATTGGCGATTGGAACAAGAAAGGCGTAGTTGAAATTTGTCGTAATAAAATTTCTCTAGTTTCTTAACTAATGTTAATTAAGAAATAATATTGATATTAAGAAGAGGCAAAAACTTGGTTAGGCAACCTCATTCTGACAAAACTATGAACTGAGAAAATATGCCGTCGGTTTCGTTCTTTATTTGAAAGAAACGGATTTTATGCTCATACTATTTTCGGTAATTGTGAGCAAACAACTTGTGCAGTCGATTTCATAATCGAAAGTAGGATATTGCAGTGAGCGGTCAACAACTCTTATGGTATTCCGATAAAAGTGGCAATGGACAATTTGCATATGGACTGATGGATTCTTGAATATCAAATTAAAAACAATATAAACAGCACAAAAGGCGTACTAATGACGTATTTTTCAAATCTATATAAAGTCAAACTGATGTTACAGGTACGGTAAACAAAAATAGATGATGAATGGGAGAGGGTTCTGGGGTCCAAGCTGCCGAAAAGAGATTTTCGAAAGGAGAAGTCTCAGATGAAATGACTTGGGCATGTGCTCAGGATGCCAGTGAAGCAACTTCCGCATAAAGAACTCAGTAAATAAAGCATATCCAGTTCTTCGCACCAGACTAACCCTCGGGAAAAAAAACTGCGAGTAAGGCCTAACCTAACCTAACCCTCGGGAAAAAAAACTGCGAGTAAGGCCGCTGAAGTCGAACAGGACAAGCATCAATATATCGTCCAATGAAAACACGACACCGGGATGTATCTTGACTAAGCAATGGGTCCTTGACTAAAACAAAGGAAGTTAAACATCAACAGCCAAAAATTAATGGACAGCCAATTTTCCCATTTTTGTCAAAGCTGTCGGCGATTTCTTTTGATTCGACATTCTTGTCGCTTGAACGGTCGAAGATCTCAAAAACAACGCAATAAACAATGATTAAAAAAGTAGACACCTAATGAAATCGAGATGTAAAAATTGTGTAAAAGGTGCTGCACCTAATAAAACAAAAAAGTTTGAGTTAATCTTAGAATCTACTGTATCCGCGCCTGGTGGGTAGGTACCAAGTTAATCAGAAAAATAATAAGAATAAAAAAAAGGAATATGTAAGTAACGGAATTTGAAAAATGACGTTTGGCAGCATTAGCAACTGTGTGCCACTTCGACATGTCGACGTTCTGACGTGCAACGTAAGTTAGTATTACCAAAAATTTCTGATTTTCTTTAAATTCCAGGAGTGGTAGGTAATGACATTTAACTGGGTATTTTATGGCAAGAAACGTGTCACTATCGTTCTGTAGGTAAAACCGAGATATTTATGATGGTAAAATATATATTTTAAAAGATGAAAATAAATGCATAAATATAAAAAATAGATACCTAACTCAATTTAAAATCAGATTTTCCTGACCACATAATTATTGTCTTGATGGATATAGAAACATTTAGAAAA